>LFNC01000449.1:0-13420 GCA_001235845.1 Perkinsela sp. CCAP 1560/4 | reverse complement strand
GATTTTCCGAAGATGCTTATTTCTCTCACGATTCGTCTTTTACCAATCAACCCCCTGCCATTCCTCTACTTTGTCTGGCGCTTCACGGCCCCCACAAATCACATCAACGTCTTTGAAACCGCCAATGAGTAACTCCACCAAGGCTTGTTGGCAAAGCGAAGCGCAATCCAATTGTTTACGTGAAGGGTCGATGGCGAATATAACTGAAAGAAAGCACATTTTCTTCGGATGAGCAGAAATATGGAATCAGACGCGGAAATCTGCATGTTTCAATGGGATTGAAGGAAAAACAAAACTCAAGCAAGCACACTCAGAAGGTAATTCCTTATAAAATACCTTTATCATGCTAGCAAATGAAAACGCTTCAGTGGTATGCATGGAAAAGCATAGGGAAGAGTTCAAGTAGTGTAGGCTTTGCTGGAATTCTGCTCTATGCGTTTTGAAAGAGATGTGTCTATAAAGATTACATCAGAGATGTAATTCAAATCAATGCTTCAGCACAATTTGTTGTCGTCGGCGTAGAAACCTGTGAGCGTATCCGGGAGACTGTCTAGCATTAGAGAACCGCTTAAGTGACTGTGGGGAACATTCAAATACTTTATCCCAGTTGCAATCTTTTCAAGCCGATCGATCCAGTAAACGTATTAAATGCGAGATATATGCAATTCATAGAGTTGGGTAAAGATGCCAAATCAACCGTGCCCGTGAACCGATTGAAAAAGATCGATAATTTCCTCACAGAGGAAGGCAACCATTGCAAATGAAGTGATCCTCTGAGCCTGAATCCGCCCCACTCAATATCTACCACCTCACCATCCTTGATTTCTATACCCTTCCATTCCTGAATGCCTGCCGACTCATCAACGTCTCCGCAAATCTTCTCCTTGTTCGTTATTCTATCAATGACCATCTTTATCAATCTCTGCTGCTCATGGTCAACTCTGCCAAGCGAAGGGTCGGCGGTGTTGAGAGGGACTAATTCGAATTTCATCTATTATTTTAAAATACAAAAGGAGAAAAAAGAACATTTTTACATGCCCCATGTTGCTACTCGCACCAGCGAGAATATATCGATCGCTACATATAATTGGTACAGTAAATCAACACAAAATGTTCACTGTTTTTCATTCTCTGCTTCACGGATCCGCTCAGATTATCTTGAGAGGGATCCAACTCCAGCTCTTGACATGCTCAGCCACTGGTGACGCACCCATTTTATGGACGTGAACGTGGGCAAAACAAATGTGTGCCACTTCCGCAGCCGCCGTGATGCCCCCGTGCTTCGTTACCGCGGCATGGAACTCGAAAATGTTGAAAATGATCAAAAGTGCTCCGAGCGCACGCTGAGTAGCCGAACGTACGTCAGAGTCGCATGATAGTGTGGTCACAGCATATTACTAGAATGATTTTTAGTTCTTCATCTCGCTGCGAACAGTCGCACGGAAGTCGACAGTGATGGATGGAGAACCAGCTAGCAGTTGTCGCAGGCGCGTTTGTCGTAGAAAAAATATGTTCCTGGAAAATCTTCTGTTTGCTACGTACTCGAGGCGAGACCTTCGGAATACAATTCCCGCATCTCCTGTGTTGAAAAGTCGACTTTTTCGAAATAAAGGAGCAAGCTTTCTTCTTGATGCTCCTAGAACGCACTATTGTGATAAGTGCTTCGCAATGTGATTCCTTAAAGTTCTTGCCATCAACCACACTGGATAGGCGAACAAGTTGCATATTTGATCCTTCACTACGCTGTGGATCTCTCACTATTGTGTGCCCATACTTGAGTGAAAGCAATTGATATTTGTCCCTTCTAGCGTAGGTTCACGGCCATTGCTGAAAGAACTTTCCGTCGGGGCATCTGTCACCTCATGATAGTCCTCTAAAGATATAATCTGTGATGGGGCTTGATGATGACGATGGTACATCGGCTGCAACCTTAAACGGCATGTCCCTTAAACGAGAATTGCGGCTGCAGTTAGATTCGATGTCAGACATTTCACCCGACAAGTGGAGGATGCACCGAAAATGCATTTTCGCAAGGTTTACTTTTATTAAAACGTTTGTTCGATCTGCGCGTGCCTTTCGACACGGGGCCCCCCACAGATCGGTACTGGCCCAACCCACCACGGAGAACTAGCCTTCCATCGGGTTAGCGCTCATTTTCGCCAAGAACTGAAAACCCCCAGTTTTTCTGTGAGATTACCCAGTGATTTGTCTGGATAGAAGACACCTCTGAGCTGAAATTTGATTATCCGAAGCTCTCCATGAGGCGATAAGAAACCGAACGACGATGAACATCCACTGGAGTAGAACAAACGTTCACACACAGAATCACTCGGCGTATACAACACCGACTGCAGATGGATAGACAGATCGACACACAAAAGAGCATTCTTCAATCTGTTCATAAAAACGTCGGCGAACTACGCTCGAGTGAGAGCCGCTAGCCAAGAGAACTACACAACGAACTTGGAGGCAGAGAAATGTCCAAATGCATTCTTTTCCAAAGATCCAAGCAAAAGCGCACTATGCCTCTTCGCCACTGGCGTCTATGGCATTCCTATGAGAGAACAAAAGATTCAACGACCGGTTTGAAGATGGTAGACCCAGCTATACCTCTCATATAGAGTGCTCTTACGTGAGCAAATGAATGGATGCTGCAAATGCCAGTCTCGCAATTCTTATGGCAGCCTTTGAAAGTAAACAGCAGCGTATATATTAGATATTCGGGGCCAACTGGGGGAACGATGGGCGTTTTGCATGAATATACCATGTAGACATACGAAAGCACGGGCGATCATGCAGGCATGGGGACCAGCGGCGTACACCCCAGAAGCACCCACTATCGACGACAATGCGAATCGGCGATCTGAACCCGGGATATGAAGGCGGCGGTCTCACGCACGCCCTGTCTACGCTTCTCCACTCAGTTTTTACGCAAAAACCCGCTCGGTGGGCATCGAACCAGTGACTCCACGCACACTTAACCAAAAGTGACTTCACACCAAGTCACCAAAGTGATTGACCACCTAACCTACATTAAACTCAGTATACTATTCACCTGTTGGTCATTTCACACATTTTTTATTGACGCGAAAGACGTTTACGTTTTCTCGCTACTGGTTTCTCGCAGAAAATCCACTGACCGGTAATAACGCCCTTTTTCCTCTATATCACAGAGCTAAATGATTGCTAAATGATGATTGGATAACTCGAACACAGACATATGTGGTGGCAATCTCTTCAGATCCAGTCAATTGATTTTTTTTATGAAAGCGCAATTTGATTGCACAGCATTTCACTGATTGTTCAATTTGCACGCGCCTTTCGACGCGTATGCACATGCCCTCTGCTTTTATCTTTATTCGTGTGGGCTCATCTCATCCCGTGCCTTAATCCGCAGAGAATGAGTGGACGTTCTCTCGTCTCGCCACCAGGAGGATTCGGGATCCCCCATAGCAACTAACGGCGGTTTCCTGAACCTCCCTATGGATGGGTACTGGTCCTGAACCACCACCTCGCGGCGGCCGTCGATAGGGTCGGCGCCAAAACACAAACACGACGAGAGTTTGGAAGGCTCTTGGCTTCCCCCACGACGGGGTACTGGTCCAACCCACCACGGAGAGGTGGCCCTCCATCGGGTCAGCAATGAATATGTTTTAACGGAAAAGGCGTGAATATCTCCGCGGATATCGGATGTCGAGATTCCCTAGCACGCACGGATGCTCTAATCGTGCATAGCAAATTTACAGGAGAAACAGAATGTACTACTGTATGTAGGCTATAAAGCATACCATAGTCAGTTCGGTTTCAGTCATTCCATGTGCCGTTTAATGATTTTTGTACCTGCTTACTCAACGTCTTCAAAGAACGCATCGGAAACAAACACCTCACCCGAAAGTGAATTGCCACTCAGATTTACAAACTCTAATCTTTGTGGTAGTTGGCTAAGATCCACTATGCCAGAAAAGGCGCTATTGTCTGAATACTAATAGCGAATACTTGACGGTAATCTCGTCAGATCCAAAGCTCTGCATGTTGGTCATTTCCTACAGCTTTCATTGACGCAAGAAACGTTGACTACTGGTTTCTCGCAGAAAATCCACTGACCAGTAATAACGACCTTCTTTCATCTCTATAACTGAGCTAAATACTTGTTGAAAGTTTCGTACAAATAAACTACTCTGTGGTCACAATGCAAAACAAAAGTGTTTAATCCCCTTAATTTCCTACTCTATTCTACTATTATAAATAAAAACGTTCATAACTAACTCAGCGGCTTCAGTCATTTCATGTGAGCTTATTGAGTTTTGTATTTCTGAACACGCTCAATACACGTCGCGCATCAGGATAAGAAAATTCACCCGAAAGTTTATTGTCTGCCAGAATTAATAGTTCAAGCCCTTGCGGTAGTTGGCTGAGATCTACTGTGCCAGAAAAAGAGTTATTATCTAACTTTAACACAAACATATGTGGTGGCAATCTCGTGAGATCCAAAGCTCCGCTGAACTGATTGTCTTTAAGATTAAGTACTTCAAGACCGCCTGGAAGTTGCGTCAGCACAACAGATCGACTCAGGCGATTATTTTTAAGATGGAGACATGACAAGGCTGCCGGTAATCGAGTCAAATCTACACTTCCGGAAAATTTGTTGTTGTAGGTATAGAAATGTTTCAGCGTATCCGGAAGACTCTGAAGCTTTAAGGACCCACAAAACATATTTTCGGAAACATCTATCTTCTCCATCCCTTCTGGCAAGCTTTCCAAGCAGATCGATTCGGTAAAGGCATTGTACGCGAGGTCTAACACCTTCATAGATGTGGGTAAAGATGCACAATCAAGCGTGCCTGTGAGCTTATTCCAGCTGACCAAGACTTTCCTCACAGAGGAAGGCAGCCATTCTAAATGGAGTGACCCTCTCAGCCTGAATTGACGCCAAGCAATCCCTACGACTTCACCACTCTCGATTATTACGCCCTTCCATTCTTCAATGTCTTTCGGCTCATCAACGTCTCCGCATATTTTCTCTTTGTTTGATATCCCCTCAATGACCATCTCCATCAATGCCTGCTGCGACAGAGAAGCGTAGTCAAGTCGGCCAAGCGAAGGGTCGGCTGCGTCGAGGAAGACCAATTCGAATGTCATCTATCAGTTTGAGATCCAAAAGGGGGAAAAGAGAAAATTCTTACATGCCACATCTTGCTATTCCTGAGTGGTCTGAGTTATGTGATTCAGAAAGAAATAGTGGATTTTCAGTTCTCTCGCCACCAGAGTGATGCGAGATCCCCCATAGAAGTATTCGATAGTCTACTTAACCTACCCATGGGATGGATACTGGTACTGACCCACTACGAAGAGATGACCCTCCATAGGTTCAACTGTCAGGGAATACACGTATATATGTATATGAGAGATGCATCAAGTTCGAGTGCGACCTGTAGACCTTGACACATGCACACTAATCTCTCGAGCTCCCCTTCCGCATCGCATTCCATATTTGCACGCCGATGGATCTTTGCAAAATCCACTGATTTCTTCGATGCAATCACGCCAGATATAGGAAGATCCTCCATCTCTGTTTAGAAGTGTTGTGCGGTCGAATTTACCGAGGCCGTCGTCGGCGCATGCTGGAAATATACATACGTGCCTAGAGCTACAAGCGCGTGTAATGGGATGCGCAGATTGCCCAGGACGCAAGGGAGAGCATTTGACAAAAAGACCACTTGACTACCCGCCTATATGAGGGAAAACTGTGCCTTTGGATAGTACTCCTTTCGCTCCATCACTGAGCTAAATAGTTGTTAAAAGTTTCGTACAAATAAACTACTCTGTGGTCACAATGCAAAACAAAAGTGTTTAATCCCCTTAATTTCCTACTATATTCTACTATTATAAATAATAACGTTCATAACTAACTCAGCGGCTTCAGTCATTTCATGTGCCGCTTAATGAGTTTTGTATTCTGAACCTCAATGCACGTCGTGCATCAAGAAAAGAAAATTCACCCGAAAGTTCGTTGTCTGACAGATGCAGTTCTTCAAGTCCTTGTGGGAGCTGACTGAGATCCACTTTGCCAGAAAACGAATTATTGTCCAACCACAAACCGCTCATACTTGACGGCAATCTTGTTAGATCCAAAGCTCCGTTGAGCTGATTGTTTGAGAGACCAAATGCTTGAAGACTGCCTGGAAGGTGCGTCAGCACAACAGAGCCACTCAGACGATTTGTTTTGTTTTGTTTTTATAGCGCAATTTTAAAATTGCACGTGCCTTTCGACACGTATGCGCATGCTCTCTGCTTTTCGCGTTATTCGTGTGGGCTAATCTCATCCCGCGGATTGAAGCAACAGAGGATTAGTAGATGTCTTCCCTCGTCTCACCACCAAGGAGATTCTCCCCTTGGAAGTAATTTGGCGGTTTCCCGAACCTCCCCAAGGGCTGGGTACTGGTCCTGACCCACCACCTTGCGATGGCCATCAATAGGGTCGGCGCCATGACAGAAACACGACGAGGGGTTGGAAAAGGTTCTTGGCTTCCCCCAAAACTGGGGTACTGGTCCAACCCACCACGGAGAGGTGTCCTTTCGTCGGGTTAGCACTCAGACGATTACTTCCAAGAAAGAGATTCTCCATCGCTGCCGGTAATCGAATCAAATCAACGCTTCCCGAAAATTGGTTTTCATTGGCGTAGAAGTATTTCAGCAAATCCGGAAGACTGTCTAGCTTTAAAGACCCACTCAACTTATTATACCAAACACTTATCTTCTCCATCCCCTCTGGCAATCTTTCCAAGCCGAGCGATCTGGTAAAGGAATTGGATCCAAGATCTAATTTCCTTATAGATGTGGGTAAAGACGCCAAATCAAGCGTACCAGTGAGATTATTCCCTCTTCGTATTGCTCATAATCGCATTTCTGGGAGCGTCGCCCTGTCTGAATTACCAAACGAAATACGATTTTTGGATCTCTCACGCAACGATCTTAGTGGAGCACTCGACTTCACCGCTTTACCGGGGAGCCTGCAGTCACTGAACTTGATGGGAAATCAACTCGACGGCGGCATCGATCTTCGTAGGGTGACGAAGCATTTGGGTCGAGATTCACCTGGTACATTATTGTCATTGTTCTGGGAAGATGTCGAAACACCTGAATTGCAGTCAACACTGATGCTTGATCTCGAATGTAACCGATTCAACGGAATTATACTCGCCTCCCACATTTCTCTCATTGAAGACGGATCAATTTTTGACGGCAATGTGTGCACTCAGATCGTTGATGTGGACGGAGAGTGCCGAGCTATATTGAGCTCAGAAATTTGGCGACGGACAGTTAGCATTTTGATTCCTTTCACAAGAAATCATAACATAGTTTAAGAAATCGGATTTACTAATCTCATAAGGAAAATGAGAACGTATTTCGGTTTTTAGTTCTTTTCGTTCATGATAGTACAACTATAGATCCACACTAGCGTATTCCTCATCTACAAGTTTCGCAATTGGCATACTTCACGAGTCGAATGCACAAGCACGCAGCGTTCGCTGAAAACGTAGACGAGGGATCTCTGTGCTGCCACACTCTATATAAAGAAAAATGGCGTTTTTGTGAAAGTTTCAATTACTCCATGCCGCATTGACGCATGTTCTGAATATCATTTCGAAGCATTTTACAACGATTCTTACCAATATCAATCCAGGAAAAGGCAGGATGGTTTACCTGGCAAGAAACGTCTGCTTGCAAAGTCGGATGCTAGAAATGCCACAACATGCTTGTGGCCGAAACCAAGGATAACCCTGAAAGACCGCAAAATACCCATTGAGAGAGCTGCCTATATTCAAGGCACATCGCTTTCTTCTGAGAAACAATCAATTTCCGACTGCATTGACAGGCTTCCGGACGACGGCCCCACCACAACACGCAATCGACAAACAAGGACAAAACGAAAGCCAACATATATGGATCTGTATGAAAGGCTGCCTGCCAATGTGCGTTGGGGATTCTCCGGATCGACACTTTTGAGAGCCGTGAAGGACATAGGATTCGCTCATCATGACAGGATACGCAAAGCAGAGTCACCTTTCCATCCTGGACCATTCGGCAGCTTGACAAATATCGAAAATTCTCTTAGATAATCTTTGCACTGAGTTTCTCGTTACCGTCGATGTTCAAGTTGCAATGAAGCCGTACTCGAACAGTTCCAGTAAACTCATTATGGCCAGCGTCCACACGTTCGAGATGTCGATTGTGCCGGCACACGCATGTTTTTTTGTTTTTATAGCGCAATTTGAAAATTGCACGTGCCTTTCGACACGTATGCGCATGCTCTCTGCTTTTCGCGTTATCATCTGGGCTAATCTCATCCGGCGGATTGAAACAACAGAGGATTAGTAGATGTCTTCCCTCGTCTCGCCACCAAGGAGATTGTCCCCTTGGAAGTAATTTGGCGGTTTCCCGAACCTCCCCAAGGGCTGGGTACTGGTCCTGACCCACCACCTTGCGATGGCCATCAATAGGGTCGGCGCCATGACAAAAACACGACGAGGGGTTTGAAAAGGTTCTTGGCTTCCCCCAAAACTGGGGTACTGGTCCAACCCACTACGGAGAGTTGTCCTTTCGTCGGGTTAGGGCACACGCATTGTGTTAAACGTCCATAATTCACATTGAATCAGGAAGCCTCGTAAAGTCCAGAGATCCTTTGAGGCGATTTTTGAACAGGTGAATATAAGTCAAGGCTGGCGGGAGTCGGGCGAGACAAATTGTGCCACTCAGGTGGTGGAATAGTTGCTAACCAAGGCTTCGGAGCAGCGGGCAGATCGTGTAGATTGTTTACGGGTACTCGTCCAACCCGACCACTGGGTGGGCATCGTAAGGTCGGAAGACATACAGAGCGACGACTCTGAGGCTAGATAACAGCTGGTAAGACGAATGCTAGCCCGTTCTGAACAAATTCCCAAATGTACCCAATGTACGCATGCGGTATTCATCTGAGCATCAGGGGCGCCAGGAGCGTTTGCACGACATTCGGTATCGTACGACTTTTTCGAATTTTCTGATTATTCATACTTTATGTTATCTGCTGTCGCTGTGCTCGGAATCGACGAATCACTGGGCCGCTTTCACTGCACTTTCCTCTCTCCACATGCCTTAATGGAGTCTCTTATGAGTGGGTTTGATGAAGTTGGCAGAGTCTGTGGCAGTCGCGAGCCACCCAAAGACCTTGCTGACCGGTACAAACCGTCATCTCTATCACTGAGCTAAATGGTGTTAAATGTTTCGTACAACTACACTACTTTGTAGCTCAAAACAAAACGCAATCCTCTCAATTCACTACTAAAATCTACTATTATAAATGATCACCGGTTTCAGTCATTCCATGTGCCGCTTGATTATTTTTGTATTCGCAACATAAACGGCGCCAAAGAGCGCATCGGAAATAAA
The DNA here is from genome assembly GCA_001235845.1 of Perkinsela sp. CCAP 1560/4. NCBI lineage: Eukaryota > Euglenozoa > Kinetoplastea > Prokinetoplastida > Perkinselidae > Perkinsela > Perkinsela sp. CCAP 1560/4. Next base: position 3,994 of record LFNC01000449.1, on the reverse strand, counting down.
AACCTCACCCGAAAGTTCATTGTCTGACAGATCCAGTTTTTCCAGTCCCTGTGGGAGCTGGCTGAGGTCCACTGTGCCAGAAAAGGAGTTATTGTTCAAAAACAAATAGATCATGCTTGACGGCAATCTCCTCACATCCAAAGCTCCGTTGAACTGATTGTCTTTAAGATTAAGTACTTGAAGACCGCCTGGAAGTTGCGTCAGCACAACAGAGCCACTCAGACGATTTTTTTCAAGTTGGAGATATAACAAGGCTGCTGGTAATTGAGTCAAATTAACACTTCCAGAAAATTGGTTGCTTCTGGCGTCAAAGTGTCTCAGCGTATCCGGAAGACTCTCTAGCTTTAAAGAACCGCTTAACTCATTGTTGGTAACATTTATCTCCTCCATCCCTTCTGGCAAGTGTTCCAAGCAGATCGATCCGGTAAAGGCATTGTACGCGAGGTCTAACACCTTCATAGATGTGGGTAAAGATGCACAATCAAGCGTGCCTGTGATTTTATGATTCCGTCCGACCGAGAATATTTGCACAGAGATAGGGAGCCATTCTAAATGGAGTGCCCCTCTGAGCCTGAATTGACACCAAGCAATCTCTACGACTTCACCATCCTCGATTGTCACGCCCTTCCATTCTTCAATGTCTTCCGGCTCATCAACGTCCCCGCATATTTTCTCTTTGTTTGCTATCCCCTCAATGACCATCTCCATCAATGCCTGCTGCGACAGAGAAGCGTAGTCAAGTCGGCCAAGCGAGGGATCGACTGCGTCGAGGAAGACCGATTCGAATCTCATCTATTAGTTTGAAATACAAAAGTGGAAAAGAACACTTTTACATGCCACATCTTGCTATTCCTGAGTGGTCAGGGTTATGTGATTCAGAAAGAAATAGTAGAGGTTCAGTAGTCTATTGATTTAATCACGAGCTACGGTGGAAGTTACCTTCGAGAGCTAGAAACGCATGGGAATCCGCGGATATGCGTATAATGGGATCTCGAGATTCCACAGCACATACGGGGATTACATTCGTCTGTGCCACAAACCAATTTACTGACAGGTAAACAGGCCCTTTGTGCATCTCCATTACTGAGCTAAATACTTGTTTAAAGTTTCTACAAAAATTATTACTCTGGGGCTCAAACTTCAAAAAGGTGCTTAAAGTGTTTAATGCCCTCAATTGCTTACTATATTTTACCATTATAAATAATCACGATAATAACTCAGTTATTCAGTTCGGTTTCAGTCATTTCATATGCCGCTTGATGAGTTTTGTATTGTCAACTTCAACAATGTCAAAAAGCGCATCGGAAATGAACACCTCACCCGAAAGTTTGTTTACCCTCAGATTCAATATGTTAATTCCAAGCGGTAGCTGGCTGAGATCCGCTGTGCCAGAAAAAGAGTTATTGTCCAACCTTAACACGGACATATGTGCTGGCAATCTCGTTAGATTCAAAGCTTCGCTGAACTGATTTATTGAGAGAAGAAGGTACTTGAGACTGCCTGAAAGCTGCGTCAGCACAACAGAGCCACTTAGCCGATTTCCTGAAAGATTGAGAAGTACCAAGGCTGCCGGTAATCGAGTCAAATCTACACTTCTACAAAATCTGTTCTTGTAGGCGCGGAAATGTGTCAGCGAAACCGGAAGACTCTCTAGATTTAAAGAACCGCTACACTCATTATTGGAAACATCTATCTCCTCCATCCCTTCTGGCAAGTTTTCCAAGCAGATCGATCCGGTAAAGGCATTGTAGATCTAAATTCTTCAGAGATGTGGGTAAAGATGCACAATCAAGCGTGCCTGTGATTTTATAATTCCATCTGATCCCGAACATTTTCACAGAAGACGGCAGCCATTCTAAATGAAGTGACCCTTCGAGATAGAGCTGATCCCAGTCAATCTCTACGACTTGACCATCCTCGATTGACACGCCCTTCCATTCTTCAATGTCTTTTGGCTCATCAGCGTCTCCGCAAATCTCATATTTGTTCGTTATCCCCTCAATGAGCATCTCCATCAATGCCTGCTGCGGGAGAGACTCGAGGTCAACTCTGCCAAGCGAAGGGTCGGCTGTGTTGAGGAAGATCAACTCGAATCTCATCTATTAATCTGTAATACAACAGGGCAAACAGTAGAAACTTTTTACATACCACATCCATCAACGGAAGAGACAACATGAAAGGTATCTCAAGGCGGGATTCAGGCAGTGAAAACATTCAAACAAGCCCTTGAAGGTATTGTTCAGCATTTTCCGTTCTGGACATCATACTCTGTGGGGCTATATAAATCTACTATACCCACCAATGCAAATCATGCTGGCCACCAGCTAAACGCTGGTGACCTGCTAAACGGCGTGATCGGGGATCGATGTTGCGACGCTGTGCACGTAACCCTGCACTAGCCACTCCACCATCTCCCCTTTCGCTGAGTAGGTTATTCGCAATATCCAAACATTGCAGCCTTTGCGGGAGACTTTCGAGGGATACTTCTCCAATGAACTGGTTATTACTCGGCCGAAGGTCCTTCATCGTCGCAGGGAGGCCGTCGACCACCATTAACGTCTCCGCGAATCTACATTTTGTTCGTTATCCCCTCGATGACCATCTCCATCAATGCCTGCTGCGACAGAGAAGCGTAGTCAAGTCGGCCGAGCGAAGGATCGACTGCGTCGGGGAAGACCAATTCGAATGCCATCTTCTAGTTTGAAATACAAAAGGGAAAAAGAACACTTTTACATGCCACATCTTGCTATTCCTGAGTGGTCGGAGTTATGGAGCGCGGAAAGAAATATCGGGGGGGGACTTTTTCGAATTTNATAGCAGTAGTCGATGGTCTACTGAACCTCCCTAGGGAATGGGTGCTGGTCCTGACCCACTACGAAGAGCTAGCCTTCCGTAATGTTAGCAGTAAAGGAATTTACGCCCATTTTGAGTATTTTTATATTGTATGGGAGAGATGCATCAAGTTCGAATGCGACCTGTATACCTTGACATATGCACTCCCCTGCCGCATCGCATTCCTCATATGAACTCACGTAGCTCAGATGGATCTTTTGGAATTCCACAGATCTCTTCGATGCAATGAATGCCCAATATGAAATGCTTCTCCAGCTTTGCTGAGAAAGTGTTGCTCGGTGGAATTCACCGATGCCGTCGTCGGCGCATGCTATAAACACACATACTTCACTGGACTTAGCAACGCGTAGATATCTGCGGATATGCGTATAATGGGATCTTGAGATTCCACAGCACGCACGGGTAGCATCTGACGAGTAGTTCCATTTGAATTTTCTGGCTGGCATCACTTGGTTGTTCACACACTTTGCACATAATGTTCGATGGGACTAGGATCAAATCGAGGTCGTAACGTGCCTTCCGGGGGGGTTCACCTGTCAGATGAACTAATTCGCTCGCGCTTCGACCCAAAAAAGAGCCATATCCGTCGAACAGTATGCAGTAGTAGCAGTATTCTATGGACAAGATAAGCTACTTCATATTTTTGTGATAACTGCTTCCCAAGCTACTCTCGTGTAGTACCTCCCATCGCATGTCAATGCATCGTCGTTCTCAGTGACTTTTTGAAAGTGCACCGGCACGCTAGTAAGCTATTATATTAGTGATTCTTGGGATGCCTTACTTATTGCCCACTTTCCATACCTGCAAGTACTGGGTTTTTTTTATCTGTGCGAAGCATTCTACGACAATTAAGAGAACATAAAACTTATGGAGAGTAAATTCTTATTGCGTGCACGCGAAATCTCAGTAAGAATAAATGTCCAGTAGTTACACGATTATTAATAATAGACACAGCTGCAAAGCATACGAAGCCGTGTAATAGTAAACTATATAATTTGCATTTACTATTATCGATGCGCTATTTCGGAAATAGGTTAAGGGGCAGCTATTGTATGCTTTATAGCCTACATACAGTAGTACATTGTGTTTCTCCTATAAAATTTGCTATCCATGATTAGAGCCCCGTTTAGAATACGCTCGT
>LFNC01000447.1:0-13422 GCA_001235845.1 Perkinsela sp. CCAP 1560/4 | reverse complement strand
CGCGAAAAGCAGAGAGCATGCGCATACGTGTCGAAAGGCACGTGCAATTTTCAAATTGCGCTATAAAAAAAAATGAATTTACCGGAACCGTTGCATTGGGAAGCCTGCCTCGTGCGCTCACTTACTTGAGCTTATCGAACAATAGACTCGATGGAGCTATCAACCTCGACGCATTGCCCGATGAGCTCACTCACTTGCACTTGGCGTCAAATGCATTGACTGGGATAATTTCGTCATCACTTCTTCCTGTGAAACTCGAGGCGTTGAATGTAGCCAACAACAGGATGGAGGGCAGTGTGGATTTTGCTGGGTTTCCATCTACGCTATCTACTTTGAATCTCTTGAGTAATCATCTGTGTGGAATGATTGATATGTCAAGGGTTCATCACTCTTTCGCCCTTCGCGCGAATTTCGTCCATGGTAGCAGCTGACGCCTTCTTGTTTCCGGCAATCAGTGCCTGAAAAGTGTCATTTTTGAGAATATGAGCATCATTCGCACTTCTGAAGCCACCGCATTCCGCGTGCGCTAGGTGAGTCCTCTTCCGGCGGATATAATACGGAAGTTCTGCAGGATTTTCCTTCTTCGAGAATGCGAGAGGTACTTGGGCTTTGCACTTGACTTCTGGGTCAAGCACTCCTTGCTTTAACCTCGTCGGACAGACAAGAATGCAAGAATTCCGCGTGTTCTGTCGCTTCCATATGACCAGGGAGCGATTGTGTTCATTTGCATACGCCTGAACAACCAGCGTAGCAAGTTGGTGTGACTCCCAACGTTGCGCTAGAAAGCCCTTATGTTCATCAGCGAAAGGCTCATCGTCGCCTTCTCCCGATAGGGAGGAATTGGGATTGATGAGAGGCGAAGGAACATCAAAGTGACTCAGGAACTCGTTGTCGCTTAATGAACCTGCATCCAAAGATTCTTCGTACAAAGTGGACTCTACGGGTAATACACTTAGTTGTTTAACTCGAGGTGCTTACGAATTATTGGTAGCTAGCTGAGATCCACTCGTCGCGACATCAATGTGATGTCGATTCTATCAGGTATTGTGGGCTTCTTCGACGTGTCGTGAAGCCAAAGCGCGTAAATTTTATGTTTTACGGGCATTATTTTGTCTGAGTATTTTATGGAAGGTAAGTCAAGTCAACTTGCGCACCATTTTTCAACGGTGTGGAGTACCGCATCATAATTATTGATAGCGACAGGCTTGTCTCACTGGGCATACACGAAGAAAAAAGAGCAGTGAAATGAATAGACTCCCGAGCACAAAAGAGCTGATTTATACAATTTTTATAAAATCAATGCAAAACTCACGCAACAATCTTTCAGCATATACGACAGGCATCGTTATCAGGGCTCGTTTTTCCTACTTCCTCAAAGTGTGAAAAGTTGTTCTCTCCATATGTGAAGAAGCAAACACCAGCTGTGTGCAAAAGATTTAACGTACCGGAAAAATTATTAGTATCAACGCGCAGACTTGTGAGCGTCTCAGGTAGGCTTGATAAGTCCAACTCACCTGAAAATGTATTGTGACCGAGGTAGAGGGTCTGCATCGAGGCAGGCAGGTGGGCGAGGTTGACTGTCCCATGCAATCTATTGTGAACTATCATGAGCGATCGCATCTTCGGAGAGAGTGAGCGCAGATCTACTTCTCCGGTGAACTGATTCCTGTTCAGGCTCAAGTCATGCACCATGGAGGGAAGCTGTGTGAGCTCGATTGAGCCCACAAAAGCGTCTCCGAAAAGCGACAGTATGTTGATCGACTCTGGCAATCTCGTCAACATAACCTCACCAGTAAAGTGATTTTTTTGAGAGCCCAACAGCACGTGCCGCTGAAGTTTCAATCCCTTTCTCTCCTTTTGAGGGATCGGGAGGATAAAGTGATTGCTCTCCAGCTCTAGCGAGCGAAGCCCCATGGGAAGACTTACCCAATCCACTTCACCTGAGAAATCGGTTCCCTCAATAAGAATTTCTTCCACACTTTCAGGGAGTGCGGCAAAGTTGACTGAACCACTTCAATCGGTCTGTGTGATTGAAAGAATACGCACTGTTCGGGGCACCCAGCTGAAGTCGAGGGAACCACCACCGATAATCTCATNAAAAATTATTAGTATCAACGCGCAGACTTGTGAGCGTCTCAGGTAGGCTTGATAAGTCCAACTCACCTGAAAATGTATTGTGACCGAGGTAGAGGGTCTGCATCGAGGCAGGCAGGTGGGCGAGGTTGACTGTCCCATGCAATCTATTGTGAACTATCATGAGCGATCGCATCTTCGGAGAGAGTGAGCGCAGATCTACTTCTCCGGTGAACTGATTCCTGTTCAGGCTCAAGTCATGCACCATGGAGGGAAGCTGTGTGAGCTCGATTGAGCCCACAAAAGCGTCTCCGAAAAGCGACAGTATGTTGATCGACTCTGGCAATCTCGTCAACATAACCTCACCAGTAAAGTGATTTTTTTGAGAGCCCAACAGCACGTGCCGCTGAAGTTTCAATCCCTTTCTCTCCTTTTGAGGGATCGGGAGGATAAAGTGATTGCTCTCCAGCTCTAGCGAGCGAAGCCCCATGGGAAGACTTACCCAATCCACTTCACCTGAGAAATCGGTTCCCTCAATAAGAATTTCTTCCACACTTTCAGGGAGTGCGGCAAAGTTGACTGAACCACTTAAATCGGTCTGTGTGATTGAAAGAATACGCACTGTTCGGGGCACCCAGCTGAAGTCGAGGGAACCACCACCGATAATCTCATACCATTCGATCATGTCGACTTCATTTTGATCATTACAGGTCACCCCTCTCCACTGGTCGAAATCTAGGAAATTACCTTTGTCATCTTGAAATTCGGCGATATCAACTATTCCCTCAATAATTTTTTCCATTGCCGATTGCTGCGAAATGGAAAGTGACACAACCTCCGGAGGAGAAATCTCCATACCACTGAAGAAGAGCATACAGAACAAAATAACTGGCGAAAACAAGCAAAAGTATAAAGCTGGATGAAATAGAATAAATACATATTCAATAGTTATTGTCACAAGAATCAGTCGAGAAGGTAGCCAAAATCCATGATTGTCGACACTCGCCACAAGTTTGTGGCTTGAGACTCGTCTTCTATGGAGTGATCATCATGAAAAGAATGTAGATTTATACACTTGGATCTATTTGTAGTTCGTATTTGAGAGTGTAATTATTTAATCGTTCTCTATAGTCGTCGCTTATGTCGCTGTATATATCAACTTATTATAAGAGTCAAGTATGCTTTATTGAAGATTATTTATATAATAACTCGCACGTTTATCCTTTAGTACATCGTATATGCTTAGGGTGCCAACGCTTGGCGAATGCGCTCAAGACATCCTTGCTCCTGAGCTGACTTCATCAGATCCACCTTCCAGCCTCTGGTCTGACAAAAGCCATGACGAGGCATGCCGGACTTTCTGATCATATCCACTGCTCTAGCGGGATCGGCATACAGAACGCCCTCTCCGGACATCTTCCCAGTCAGCTCGAGCACGAACTGAAAAGGAACAGAGTTCATCCGCTCCACCACAACCTTTCTCTCGCAATTATTCGTCGCTTTCTCCCGAGCGGAAAGAATGGCCGATTGTGCGCCGCCGAGAAGTCTACTGAGCTGCTTATTGTGCATAACACTTGCTATAGACTCGCCGTGGACCGAACAAAGAACCCGACACCCTCGCTCAATGATTGTGCAGATCCCGTCGCACTCCGCTGGTTTCGCAAGCTCGTCGACCACGACAATCTCCGGGGAGTGGTTTTGCACTGCCTGGAGGAGAACATTGTTTTGACATGAACGGTCTTTGACATGGAGGCGACGAACGGCGGCGAGATACGGCGAAGGAATGTCGGAATCGCCCGCAATTTCATCCGAAGTATCGACGACGACGAGCCGGGGCGGATGAGTCGTGTTGGCTATTCTCGTGATGGCATCTCGCAGCACGGTGGTCTTCCCACTGCACGGCGGGGCGATGATGAGGACGCTCCCGAGCATCATCAAGTCGGCAACGAAGGCCCCGGCGAAGGGAATGTGCCTCCCAACCCGGATGGAGCAGCCCAGCATTTGAGATTGCGCTTTGTTGAGATAGACGCCGACCCGGTGCAACGTGCCTGACACGCCGAGGCGGAAATCGGTCCCCCAGACGCGCGCTTCACCAGTGGTCGAGCCATCTTGGACTGGGTGATTCGCATCTGCGCCAAGTTGACGAGCGAGGCTTTCGACCTCGGTCTCGGAAACCGCAAACGGCATATCGATTGAGCGACCTGAGTTGAAGTACACTCTCGGGTTTTGTCCCAAGTAAATGTCAATATCGGTGATTGCCGAATAAAATGTCGCACCCAACTCCACTGGGCTGCCCCCACTCTCCTCAAATAAACGTGCTGATTCCTTTGCCATGCGGAGAATCTCAGTGCGCATGCGCTTGGGAAGGATTTTGAGCAATCGAAACATCTCGACCCTTTGTGTTGCAAGGGATAAGTTCGATAGATCTTTCTTCGCTAATTCATATGCCTCGGAGTGGACTCTCCTTGGGGTTTCACTTAAAGAAGTGATCATGTTTGCAAGCGTTGTTTGGTCTTTGCCTTCGCTTTCCCGAATGGCCCGATAGAACTCTTGCCAAGCCTCTGGGAATGATTCACAGGAATCGAGCTTGAGGTTGTCGAAGGAGCAGTAATCTTTGGGAGAAAGTTCCATGCTGGTTGGAATGATTTCCTCGTTTTCTGGATTGGTTGACATCTGTGCTTGCGATGGTTAAAAAACTGCTTAAAAATAGGAACTTTATATGGGCCGTTTGGTCACTAGTTTGGATCAGTACAGAGACATGAAAAAAACAAAGTGGCTTCACATCAGATCTCTGTGAAATAGAAAACATCGTCAAAATAAATCTTCAGTGCACCCTTTTCCGTTGTTTAGAGGACAGAAATTTCAACGCAAAATTCGAAGTAAAAGTTTCTCAGAGTGCTACCTTTCCACTATTCTGCTCATATTATTGAGTATTTATAAGCCCTGTAAGCGACAAATGGTCGCAAATGGTCCCCACTCTCGGCTTTTGAAGAAGCCTCATTTTGGCGCTCGCCGTCGCCCTCGGTGACTACATCTCGAGGTGTGGGGTGTAAGGCTACATATATTTGAAAAAAGCTTCTTCAGTGCAACATCGCTCCCGGAAAAGGTGTTATCCGATTGGGAAGACGGCATACTGACTATACGCACAACTGAGGTAAAACAAATGCTTTTTCATCAATTTTTCTCTTGACGAATCAAAATACTTCCCCGATCGACCGAATAATACCAAAGAATCTCATCCAAAATAGAAACGCAAAAATACCAAAAGGATTTCAGCTTATGTGAAACGTCCACTCAACAGCACGCAAACCCACGAGCGCTCCCTTCACGCCACCGGCGGACACCACGCGGCATAGAAACGGCCGACGAGCGGAGATGGGCTCGCTGTGTAGTAAGCCCTCTTCTGTCATCAACACACATAACTTTCCTCGGCGGCATAACCCGACGAGAACGTCGAGCCTGCCCCGAATACGCGCTCAACTCACTCCACCGACGGACCACACAAGCAGCCCACCAGCGAAGTGAGCACCAGCAGGAGGTACTGCCGGCGCGGTACTTTCTACCGATTCCGAGCGGAGGGACTTTCCTCGGAGTCCAGAATTGGAGGAGAGGCATGGCGTCACGATACGAACATATCGATTCAGCTCGCCCCGTAACATTACTCCGCGTGTGACATGCTTACCCATCTCCCATCGTCGCCGATTGCTGGTGGATCCCCGGGGCGCTTGAGTGGGGACAACTCGATCGCTCGCGGCCGTGGTGATATATTTCCAGCATCCCGTGTAGCTATCCCATGTGAGATAAGCGGGCATGCCAATCATCATGAAGGGAATAGATATAATGCGTGCGTACAAAATGGGAGAGACATAAGTGGGAGACTGCGCGCAAGTGTCGATCGAGAAACGGGAAAGCAAGTGTGCAAGAAAACCACTCGCTGGTGCTGTATACACAGGCATTGCCTCACAATGGGTGCTTTTTCGGCGCACAGCCGTCGTCGGGGGTATCTGTAGGGTCTTTTGGGGGATTTTCGAAAGGAAGTCTGTTGACATCACTGTCTCCATCAGAGGTATTGGGATGCCGATTGGTGCACTTTGACATTTTCAGTATGCTTTTCACGCGTCGTTTGACCCGCCGCTGCAGCGTCTTGACTTTATCGACCCCAGCTTGGGTGAGCGCCTCGTACTTTTCAATAGCGTTCCGAAAGCTTGTGTGGCTGTGTGGTTGGAAACCCCAAACCTTATGGTGGTAATACACCTCTGTGATGAAAAACTCCTTGATTGCCTCCTTGTCTTCGATAACCACGCTCGAGCCAGTGTTCACTGCGAATGTCTCGGAAAGTCCTTTTCGCAGCAAGAACAAGATTTGGTTGAGTGGAGGCTGAAATCTGTCCTGATACGATCGCACACTCTGCGACACGCGCTTGTGGAAGTTCACATCGGCGAAGCCAGTCCGCTGGAGCTTGTGCCGGATGTAAAACTCAAAGCAACGGCGAGATGTCTCGGTTGCTTTCGGCGAGGATTTGTGAAATTGTCTCCATGCGTAATTTTGGTACTTTTCTTGGTGCGAAATATCGAGTCGTATTCTATAAGTCGACTTGACACTTGCGTGGGTCGATGGGGGATCAGCTGCTGGCTCTGTATGATAGTGCCGTCGCTCTTCGGGTGAGAGGCGGCGCCACTCCGTCGACATTGCCTGGATACCTTTCTGGGGGCGGCCAGCTCGCATGTCAACTTCTCGCTGGTGTGCCATAAAGGCGAAGAAGCCTGCGAGGAACCTTCGATGCTTTGCTCGGGCTTTTGGTTGGCCTATTTCACACGCATATGCGGCTCTTTGGGTCGGCGTTAGGGCTTCCCATGCGAGCATAATGCTGCGAGATACTTCAGCAATCGTTTTCGCTGGCGTTTCTGCGTTTCTTTCGATGAAGTTTTTGAGGTAGTTTGTGTAAAAAGGAACGTAATTCTTGAGATCTGCACTATTGACAATCGCTTGCGGCGCTGCGACGACTCGTTTTCGCCTCCACAATGGTGTTTGGTCCACTTGTGGTCTCGACGTGTGAATCGCCTTGTTTGTGCATGTTCGACGAGCAGTTGTATCCAATAGACTCCATATGTATTTGTCTTCTCCAAGCACTTTCCTCGCATGATAGGGAATAGACTGTGTTCCACCGAAAAGTGATTGGAAGGATAGTGTTCGTTGGCGCATTCTGGTAGTAGAACTATCAAGGGGGAATACAAAGGAGGGGGTGAAACGTTATGTTACAGCGAGAATTTACCGCCGATGAATTCTTCTTGTGGAAGGCAAACGGTCAAATTCAATACGGAGCGGGAAAACGTTCACGGAATGTGTCATTCGAAGATAATGAATGGTTTTATTCATACTTTCGTTTTGGTCAAATGAAGCATGGGATTCATCAATATGCATAAGCAAAACTGTGGTCCAAATGGGGCTTTTCTTGCGAAGGGCCCACACCGCTTGTACTATCATGCTCTATCGATGATCACCCTGAATGATGCAGCGCCCTCTCGGCCCGGCACATTTCTCTATAACTTCGCACACACAGCGCTACACTGAATGAAACAGAAGCTATTCCCATGTAGAGCACTGCCCATTGCACGCGCAGCAAGCCATACCATCTTGATGCGATTCGTGGAAGGAGAAATTCGTGAATGGGCGAAAATACATTTTTCCGAAGAAAACTCACTGCATCCATAGAATAGCTGAAAATTCGTTTTTTGATTGGGCGAGCGTTTGCCCTGTTGAAGGCTGACCTTTTGATTTTCACCATGGCATAATGTAGAGTTTTGACGTACGAAGAATATATCGACTGAATTGGGTTAGGTATTGGGCGAAAAGGGACTGCAGGTTGAAACAAAGTTCAGTGCATCTTATGACATATCATGGCTGTTCGCTATCATCAGCGGAACAAGATGGATTCATCACTCCGGCAAAAATGTAAAAATGTCCAAACACAAACGTATTTCAGTTCCCCAAACTGTTACTCATCAATGGGATCAGCTATCCGCTATCCGATGTTGTGTATCATCACTTTTGGGGGTCGAATGCTGAAAGGAAAACACGTGGAAAATCCAACGCTGCCGATTAAGCAAAGTCGGATTCTCAGATCTATTTACTCCCTTCGATGTATTGCAATGGTCAGCTCTACAGCATGAGCGTGCGGGAAAGGCGCTTGAGTCGGCAACTCGCATCCGCAGTCAAGGCATACGACTTTCTCAAGAAAGCAAAAGGTCGCCAGTGGCGCGATTACGCGGATCGTCTCCGAACGCGCAGAGCTGACCTTCAGAGAGTGAGCAGATCATCAGTACACAAAGTTATGCCGCTGAACATGGAACAATTCCGCGAAAAGGAATCCTTTGTCCAAGTCGAGGATATTATCTTTGTGGTAGGAGGTAGAACCTGCCCTGCGTACAGTCAATTATACGCGATGGGCAACGAGTTAAACCACTGGAGGTTCTGCGGAAGCGTCGTCGAGGCACTTCGCCATCATTGCATTCGGACATATGCAGAGACCGACGTGTCATACGCGAAAACTCCAAAGGAGCTCGACATCGACATGACGATTCACAGAAGGTGGCTGCGCATCAAGCACAGGGTAGGCCTCCAAGTAGATCTCCCAGGATGAATCCTGGATAAACACGCATGAACGACGCCCTGTTCAGATGGCGCTGGCCGATCTCCGAGGAGACCTGCTGCCACTTTTTCCAAGGCAGAAGCCTGGAAGGGGAGCTCGAATCAACTCCTTATGGTAAGTACCAGCAGACATGTCTGCCGAATACAAAAAGCCTTGGAGTGCTACGTACGGATTGTTATCAGTCGCAAACAGCAATGGAAAAGTGACACACGTGTGTTGCCGTTCGGGAAGGTTTTCCCAGATGTGCATGTTGAGGTTTTCTATCTGGCCATTGTTTGTGAAGATTCCAACAAGGCAAACTTGAAGACGGAAATGACCGGCTGTAAACGTATTTCAGTTCCCCAAACTGTTACTCATCAATGGGATCAGCTATCCGCTATCCGATGTTGTGTATCATCACTTTGGGGGGTCGAATTGTAATAATGACGATGGAAACATTGTTGCGACACAAAAGGCGCACATCCGAAAATATGTGAAATCGCAAGCCAAATAGAATTCAGTGCATCTTATGACATATCATGGCTGTTCGCTATCATCAGCGGAACAAGATGGATTCATCACTCTGGCAAAAATATGAAAATGTTCAAATACAAACGTATTTCAGTTCCCCAAACTGTTACTCATCAATGGGATCAGCTATCCGCTATCCGATGTTGTGTATCATCACTTTTTGGGGAGTCGAATGCTGAAAAGCCTATTCGACAGAGATGCATAATCAAACATTCGTTTGAAAAACTGAAAATAATTCATATCGAAAATCGAAAAATTGTACGCCCAACAAAAAGAAAGGTGAAGATCACTTACTTATCTACATCGCTCGTTCGATTCCCCCGAGGCATATTATCCCTTCAGTACAGCCGAGCCGAATGCTGCGGAGATTTCCTTGTGGGACAAAACTGCATCTTATGCCCAACATTGCCACACGCGTAGCATTCGATCGGCCGTTTTCGATTCATTTCTCCGGATCTTCGATCGGCATGCTCTCCCCATTGAGAAGCTCTCCCGTGCGGACGCTCGATAATAGCGTTGGTGATGACATCACGGAGGGAACACGAGGCGTCAACATAGCCAATCTTTACGTGCTTTCCCCCAAGCAACTCTCCATGCAGCGCCCGCGCGGCTTGTTGAAGCGACTCAAAACTGCCAAATTCGACTCGAGCACACCCATTGTGCATCCCCGTCAGATCGTTCACACTCCATCGGACGCCGCGAACGACGCCGTACGGGGCGAAAAACTGTCGGAGCGCACACTCCCCAATGTGGACTGGGATGTTGTCGACCACAGCATGAACACTCGGCCCATTGTCGAGAGGTATTGGCGATTGCGCTGGTGAGGCCGTGACTTCGCGCGAGCCCAGTCGCAAGAGGAAATCTGGGAGACTCCTGGCAGTATAGCTTCCTCCCTTGAACGCGATGAACTTGACGAGCGGATGGGGGTCGGGGTCGATCACAGCCTGCAGCGCCTTCATCGGCGACTCCAGCTCAATGTAAAAGTCCGTTCCCCGGTCAATGTGATGGGACGTAATAAAACCGTGTCTCTGGAAGCAGTAGTAAATGTCTTCTGAGGAGACTGGCTGGGGGCTCTGATCGGTGTTCACCGCGAACACCCTGGCAAAGATGACTGATGGGCTGTCGGCAGTGGGATATAGTGAGAATACACAGTTTTCCTCGGGTTTTTTGTCTGTGCTGCGTGATGGGGCAACCCATCGCACAAGGTCGTTCAAAGTGACACTCGGGTTGGCGCTCTGGAGCGCTTCAAGGCACTGCCTCCCTGCCTGGTCGAGCTCACTTTCACGGAGCGTATCGTTCCTCGAAAGGGCTTCGTAGATTGGTGGGAGCAAACGTGCGCGCTTTGCCAAAAGGAACGACTCGATCTCCCTCGATGCAGCATAATCCATGGTAGAGAGCGTGTGAGTGCGTCGAGGTGATTTTCAGAGCATGTGGAGTACTGAGAATGTATAGTATGGTACAAATAGTAGGTTATGTCCTATCAAGATTGCTCGACAAAGATTTGCAGTCACTTACAGCAGGAATCTTATCCTCGCACGGCTGATATTTTCGCAAATACCAGAATAATATTTCCGATTCGCATCGGAAAGATGTCATTTCATCCGCTACAAAACTCATTTCGTCTTTGCCTTTAAATCATTTCCATGGTCCGTCATTCCGCCAATAGACTGACCCGAAGAGTCGATGCGTTAGCAGGCGTTCACTCACAGCAGATTGATTGCTTCATCGAAGCCACACAATGCGTGGGAACTCTTCGTAATTCTGAAATTCCCGAGCACGCTTCAGCAGACGATCCCATCGACCCAACCTCAGCTTGTATCTCCCCTCCGCTGCAAAGGACTGGTCGCAGGGTTGCTCCCCGGTCATGTAGCGGATGCATAGGGTTTCGATGCGTCAAGCATTGGACCCGCTACGAGGATGTTCCCACGGGGAAAAATGCCGAGAAATGGCTGCGCAGTCATAAGTTTATGTGTGCATGGCTCTGGAGCCACAACTGCAGAACAAGGGTGTCGGAATATGAGCCCATTTTCGGGCTCATTTCACGTGTGACGTTTGGGCAAGTTTTGATGTTCTGGGCAAAACTTGCTGGACTCTGCAGCATCGCAGAGATCGTACAAAGTGTTTATATAAACACAAACACGCTGACACTTCTCATGCGTGCAGCTGGCGTCCCATACCACAAGTACCTCTCCACCTGTGACGTCAAGTTCTCCCGCCTGGCCGTCGACGAAACCTACTTCGGTAAAAGGAAGTACAGCAAGGGGAAGCGCGCATGTTTCAGGGGATATTGGTTCGTGACAGCGACGGAGCTTAACATCGATGGCTCTACGGGCTGTACTGTTTCGAAACTCGTGAAACGTCGCGAGCGCCAAACTGCCAGATATAAATATCGGACTATTCACAGTAATGATACCAATTGAATTTGGGAATCTCGAAGTATTTTGACACCCAGGCGATATTTCCATCATGATTACATGATGACTCGCTGAGTAACACTAACTTCTGAAGGAAATCTCGAAGTATTTTGACACCCAGGCGATATCTCCATCATGATTACATGATGACTCGCTGAGTAACACTAACTTCTTCAGGTGAATCGATTGACATTATGGGCTTTTTGAATTACACGGAAAGATGGGAATATAATCTCCACGATGCCTAAGGGTAAAAGCCCTACCCAACAAACTGTCTCCTATCGAAAAACTACACCAACGATCGGTTCCTATTTGGCTGTACACCTCCCAACTGCCACAGCTCACACCTCACCAGACTCCCAATGGGTCTCTGTCCGGAAATGCAATTAACCATCCAGAAGGGTATTTCGTTCGATGATTTTATATGCGACTTTGTTTTCGATAGTTCTGAGTTCTTTCCGCTTTCCTTCGAGTTCGGTCTCTAGTCGAGACACTTCTTTCTGGTCCGTTTGACTGAGAAGTTGCTTGACGCTGGCTGTGGTCAGATGGGTACTTCCGAGTGCACGGGCGCACCGCGTGCGTTCCAGTTCGGCGGCTTCTTCGCGTAGGCTTTCATACCTTGACTGCAGAGTGGTCAGTTGTGCTCTGAGCTTTGTACTTGATTGGGACAAATGCACCACCGGGCGAAACATGAAGAGAGAATGAGGCGGTTTGACGAGTATGTGTGGCTTTAGGCTTCAATTACCATTGGAGAATTCGACTCAAAGAGTATCTCAAAAACCACGAAAAACATCATTGAAAAAATCAAAATGAGCGTTTCATGCCTTTTTGATGACCCCCATATTCACTCAAGCGAGCTAATCCATCACTTTCTTGATCAGGGATAGAAGAAGGTCGATACTCTTCGCCAAAAAATTGATTGAGTTCAAATCTTGAGCTGAGTTGACGAGTTTTCCCCTCAAATCACGGCCTCTGTGGAGCTCTTCGAGCGTCTTCATGAGACTATCCATACTCCCAGCGGATAGCTTTGATTCGTTCGTCTGCAGAAGCTCGATTGCCCGAGCGATCTCGTGGTGAAGCTTCTGGACCGCCGACAAGCTCTCATCGGTGTTGAGAATCGCACGCTCCGGGAAAAGGCTGCCGACAGCTGAGCGAAGGACATTCGCCTCGATCGCATTGGTCGGAACGAAATGGAAAGGGATGTGTTGATATATCTTCTCTGTGGTGTCGCCTATAGTGACAGTTGTGTTGCCAAGCACGCGAATGCGCAGGCCATCATGGGCGAGCCCCCCGTCGAGGAGCAGACGAACATAGATTGCTGTGCGAGTCGAGAAGATCTTATCGAGCGCCATGTCACCTGGCTGGCTCCCTGTGGCGTACCATCCGATGAGCGGCGGCAAGTTGATCTTCTTTCCAAGCTGCATGCGCTTCTGCCACCCGCCTAGCTCGAGCGTCGCATTCTGGTTCTCAACCTCGGTATGCAGAATCGGAATGACGTGGCGAACTTCAATAATGTCGCTTTTCAGAATTCCATAGAGCCCGCCGATGACACGGGTCTGCTTCTCCCCTCGGCGCATATGGTGGTCGAGGATGGACAAGATGACGTTGGGGGCGATGCGGGCGGAGGAGACAGATGCTTGCTTGGGGACAGCGAGAACTTCATCCGGCCCGGAATCTTGCTGGATGGTGGACATGGTTCCTGAAAAGAAAAAGTTGCCGAAAGATGACACAAAGGTAAAAAGTGAGGAATTCGTCGGAAAAGCTTCGGCTAAGGCT
>LFNC01000440.1:0-13519 GCA_001235845.1 Perkinsela sp. CCAP 1560/4 | reverse complement strand
TACAGAAGTGATACTTCTCCAGCACGATAGTTATATGATAAAGATAAACACCGCCTGAGCCGCGAGAATAGATGAGCGTTGAGTTTTTGAGTTTGCATTTTGTCTTGGGGTATTTTACAGTCAAAAGTGTTTGAGGGTGATGTTTGCCAATTTTCAAATGCACTTCTGTTGAGATGACCTGTTGGACATTCCTATCTCGTGGACAATAGCCGAAAACCAAATGGTGGGAAAGGTTTTAAAAAACTGAGGTGGAACGCACGCTGAAGATGCTAATAATCAGACGGCGACAAGCTATGCGTGGCCCAAAACACTTTCATTTGGCTTCGAAGCTCGATCACAAATTTGCGAGCGTGGAAAAGTGAATGTGGGTGAATTTTCCCACTCGCATATCATTTCCTTGCAAATCATGGGAATAGTCTGGGGTAATTTTGCTTTAGAAGACCTCTGCTTGTTCAGTACCTGTGTACATACTGCGATGTGGC
This sequence comes from Perkinsela sp. CCAP 1560/4, assembly GCA_001235845.1. Taxonomy (NCBI): domain Eukaryota; phylum Euglenozoa; class Kinetoplastea; order Prokinetoplastida; family Perkinselidae; genus Perkinsela; species Perkinsela sp. CCAP 1560/4. The sequence continues at coordinate 13,037 of LFNC01000440.1, read as the reverse complement.
GAAGATCTTCCCAGCCACACGCACGGGCAAAAGCCCACTGTGTGAGACCTGCGCAATCGGTGGCCCGGTTTGCTCAGAGCCACAGAAAAAGAAATGGCATGGATTGCAATCAAAGAATATGCATTCGAGTCCGGAATACACATTCGTGTGATGTGAGTCCTTGGGGCAGTTTGCTTACACAAAACCAGAAATAGTTTGAACAGCGGAATATTCGGAATTCAGCCCGATTGATGGTTCGAGGGTGTCCGAGTGATGGGAGGAAAAGCGTTGATATTGCCTTTTACTGGTTCTTTCCTTTGAAGGGAAAGATTTCTACATGGAAATACATGTGCAACCATAGTTCTTTCGTGCATATCTCAACGAGGATCCTGTAGCTGCAAGTGCTGAAATGGGTCAATAAATGTGTACCCCTTGTTATACCTATTATCGTCTGAAGAACGAATTCTGCCAGATATATCTTCTCTCGTCGCTGGACTTTTCACTTCAATCGTGATTTTGTTCTACTGTACATAATACGTTCATGCCTTCTACTGTACATACGGCGCAGAAGTCGAAGTCCTACAAATCTTTCGAANCGTGGCCCAAAACACTTTCATTTGGCTTCGAAGCTCGATCACAAATTTGCGAGCGTGGAAAAGTGAATGTGGGTGAATTTTCCCACTCGCATATCATTTCCTTGCAAATCATGGGAATAGTCTAGGGTAATTTTGCTTTAGAGGACCTCTGCTTGTTCAGTACCTGTGTACATACTGCGATGTGGCGAAGATCTTCCCAGCCACACGCACGGGCAAAAGCCCACTGTGTGAGACCTGCGCAATCGGTGGCCCGGTTTGCTCAGAGCCACAGAAAAAGAAATGGCATGGATTGCAATCAAAGAATATGCATTCGAGTCCGGAATACACATTCATGTGATGTGAGTCCTTGGGGCAGTTTGCTTACACAAAACCAGAAAGTTTGAACAGCGGAATATTCGGAATTCAGCCCGATTGATGGTTCGAGGGTGTCCGAGTGATGGGAGGAAAAGCGTTGCTATTGCCTTTTACTGGTTCTTTCCTTTGAAGGGAAAGATTTCTACATGGAAATACATGTGCAACCATAGTTCTTTCGTGCATATCTCAACGAGGATCCTGTAGCTGCAAGTGCTGAAATGGGTCAATGAATGTGTACCCCTTGTTATACCTATTATCGTCTGAAGAACGAATTCTGCCAGATATATCTTCTCTCGTCGCTGGACTTTTCACTTCAATCGTGATTTTGTTCTACTGTACATAATACGTTCATGCCTTCTACTGTACATACGGCGCAGAAGTCGAAGTCCTACAAATCTTTCGAACGATTCCTCAACACGAACATTGAAGGTGATGAAGAGTGGGTGCGTGAAATCACACGCCTCGGCCAAAAACACATTGCCAAAGAATTCCAACTTGCGATGGCAGAATGTGAAAATGCACCTGCAGGAGTGGATGTTTCTCGAATTGAAGATGATATTTTGACATCCGTCCTCTGTGAAGCGAAGAATCTGATCCCCGGGGAAGTCAAGATGAAAGCCTGGGAAGCAGCAGTTGATTCTCTCCGCACAGAGGATGAAAGCTGCAATGAGTCCGGCGAAATTACCGGCGATCCCTGTGAGCCACCCACCGATTCGGAGCGTGCTGAGTCAGCTCCAGAGGTGGAGACACTCGGCAAGACTCAAGAAGAGACAAGTGTCCCTGGTGAGCGGAAACCGGAAGTCTTCAGTGAAGAGCAGGCTGAAAGTGAGACAAGCCCAGTCAAGCTCTGCCGAAACAACCCGTTTCTGGAAATACTCAGAGACATGGAGGCTCGGTTCGGGAAAATGACTGAGACAGGTATACAATAAGCGAGAGAATATCTCTCCGTGCACGCGCCATCCCATTGCAAAGCTGAGGAACATCCATTGTAGGCATTCGTGCAGTGATATACGACGTGTATTGGCCCAACTTCCACCTCTGAGACAGAAGATGAAGTAGCGCAGTTTCTGTGATTCCCATAAGAGAATATCACGCTGAGCACTTCACAACGCTATTGACATCTATTCTGTCCACTGGTTTGTGATCCCACGCACGACCACGGGCAGTAAGCGCGTGATATGCGGCTTGCAGAACACCCAATAGCCTGCTATTTGACCCCACAGATTTTCCAACCACCTTTACTTTGTGAAATCTGTGTAGAATAACGAAAAATGTGCAGTGAACATTTTCGCTCGCAGGCTTTGGGGAAACCTCGCATTCGCCATATTGATCTTCTAACTGACAAGGAGGTGGTAGGCTCCCCCTATCGTCCAACGCCCCTCCCTCTGGTGGTGCGCGGGTATTGGAGATTAGACAGATGGCTCATCTCAAAGCGCCATAGCTTAAGATCGCACCACCAAATCAATATCCTCCATATGATGATCTAGTTTGCTGCACCTTAGGACACCTTCGGAATGCCTACAAAGGAGCATGTGAGAAACACAGCATGTTGACTGAAACCAATAGGACAACTGGCACTGAGCGCGAACTGCTGAAGGCTCGTGTGCTCTTTGCATGATAGCACAATCCGGTCTCATACACCGATATGGGTATGAACCTTTCTGTGCGACAAATGTCAAATCGATCGAGCCAGTGAAATACGACTTGATGCATATGTCGGCCTTCTCTGCATATATGCCTCTGTGAACACTTTGATTCGAATCTCCATAGCGTATGTGTCATTTTCGCACTATTTGATACTCCCACCAATGCTGGCCTTCCTCATGCACACAGTGGACACCCCCGCCGGTCGCATCGACGTCTCGAGTTTGCCCCACGAGGCCCTCATGGAAATACTGCTTGATCACCTCGACGGCACCGAGAGCATCTGTGGCCCTGTTGACAACCGAGCTGACCTGCGCCATTGGCGCGGTGTGGTGCTCAACGACGGAACATCGGAGGTCACCGACATCGACTGGTTCTCCATGGGCTTAACGGGATCACTCGAAGTGCAGTGGTTGCCCGGCAATCTCATCTCGCTTGACGCCTCCAACAATTCGCTCGACGGGACACTGGCCTTCTCGGCCCTTCCCCAGTCCCTCGCCGAGCTTTACCTCAACCACAATCAGCTCTCCGGGCCACTCCAGTTCGACAATTTACCGCCGCCCATGGAAACTATGTACTTATGCAACAATGGCTTTACTGGTCGCGTCGACCTTGCACACCTCCCACAGGGCCTTCGCGTGCTCTCTGTCGCCACAAACACGCTCAGCGGCCCGATAGTGTTGACCACACTGCCGACCACGCTGGAACACTTGTCCCTCCGATGCAATAGATTCAGCGGTACTTTGGACTTGACGGCATTGCCACAGTCGATGCAGGTTCTGCACTTGCAGCGGAACGCCTTCGTAGGCTCAGTGGAGGTAGATCGGCTCCCGGGATCGATCGAAGACGTGCGAGTCTCGCATAACCCGCTGACTGGTCTGGTCTGGATCGACAGGCTCTTCGTGAATAGGTTTTACTGTATCAACACGAAGATAACAGTGCGTGTTCGCTCCGAGGAGTGATGATCACGCATGAATCGGAGCGCAAGTATAAACTTGAAATAAAGTTTGCATGGCTTACGTGAAAGATGGTCACTTAAAATTTACATGAGAAATTCCAGATTTTAAAAAAAGCGTCTCACCACTTGTATGAAACTGTAAAGTATACTTTTTGACCTACATGTGGCGATTTATCCTAGGAGTCCCGTCTAGTCAATATGGTGCAATCACTATTTCGTGTGAGTTACTCCGAAAGAAACAAACTCAAATCGTCCACGTCGTTTCTGATAAATTGTCTTAATCATTTTCGCTCCAGATCATTTGCCCCACGCTTGAAGCACTCATCAGACATGCACGCAGCAATTTACATTGCATGTGCCGATGACGATATTGGCAAATTCAACCGATCGATGCTTTCCCGGCAAGCTTTGATGGAGCTTTTCATATTTGGATTGGATAATTTTGACAAAATATGTGGCAGTGGGGATAGTCGGGCTGAATTATGCGAATAGGATGACGTGCAATGTAACTCTCACAAGGAAGTGCAGGTGCCTGTTTGGACCACTTGCGCTAAAGTTTGTCCCATATAGTGTACAAAATCTTGAAATGGGCAGGGCCCGATGGAAGGCCTCTTCGTGGTTGATCTGGACCAGTACCCCACTGTGGGGAGGTTCTTCAGGAGACCGCGGAATATTGCTAGGGGAGCCTGGTGCCGAGACGAGAGCAACGTCTACCAATGCCGTGGAAGATAAAACGTGGCATGCAATTAGCCGAGATAAATTGCGCTGAAAACCCCGGAGGATGTGCACTCACGTCGAAAGCCACGTGCAAATAGAATCAAGTGCACTCTCATAACACAACGAATATTCCTCGACATCTCCGTCAGCATTGCATGATATGCCCTTCATTTGGACACATCAGTGGAGTTATCTTGGCTACCACACATTCTATCGGGTATATCCAGTCCGAAGATGAAAAACTCCATCAAGGTTTGTAGAGAAGGCGTCGAACGATCAAACTTACGGAAGAGGCCGTCAGCGCATGCAAAGTAAACTGCCATTGACATTCTGCATGAGTCTATTGAAAATTTTGAATAAGGATTATTGAGATACATGGAGATTGACAAGTGAAATAAATGGAAGTTATCTCCGCACTTTTGCAATACATCACAGGAGAACTCGGTCATTTTCAACAAAATCTCCATCGATGCCTATTGTCCGCAGCTTTCCGTTACCCCCCAGCTCAAGTCGAGTGAAATTGTAGTGAAAATTGACAGGCGTGACAACATCTCCAGCAAGTTTGTTACAGCTCAAATCTATCCATAGTGTGGAATCTGGCAAACTGGTGACATTCAATCCTCCCTCAAAGTGATTCTGGTTGAGATATAGCGTCTCCAACCCCTCGGGGAGATCTTTGAGATTGACATGCCCGGTGAAATCGTTTTCCATGAGGTTGAGCCACTCCACACATCGGGGAAGCCTCGTAAAGTCAACGGTTCCAAAAAACCGATTGCTTCCAAGGTTGATTTCCTTTATTGAGTCTGGAAGGTATTTCGCCTCGACGGTGCAACAAAAGGCGTTTTCGGAAAGCCCAAACTGCGTGAGACCCCCTGGAAGATTCGAGAGATCCACGCTCCCAGTGAGCTGGTTTCGGTTGAGCATGAAAACAGTCAGCGAAGTTCGATAGAGATTGGACAGATTCGCCTCACCTGTCAGCTGATTTCCCTCGCCCTCAAAGATCTGCACAGAGCGTGGAAGCCACTCAAAATGTACCTCTCCGCGCAGCCAACACGCTCCCCATCGCACCTCTCGAACTTTACCGCTCTCAAGATGCACACGTTGCCATTGGTCGATGGGGAAAAAGTTGCCGGACTCATCCCGAAATATGGACCCAGCCAAGTCACCAATCACCATCTCCATGAGCATTTGGTCCGGGAGTGAGTCAAAATCGACACGGGCGGCGTGTGCATCAACAGTATAATACAAAAACATATCTTGCATTGTGGAGAAGTAGATATGTTTCCTATCGAATTTTGAATATTTCACGAAGACAAAATACACGCTCAAACATCTGTTTCAGCCAAGCAACCCATGTGACGAGCACCCCATTCATTCTATTCCATACAAGATGTGAAAAATTCTTTGATACACACAACACCCATCGAAGGAAAATCATCGACAGCAAACTCCTCTGCTCATTCATCTCCGACGGCTCGTGTGGAGAAAATCTAAGGCATAAACGTTTTAAAAAAGTTTGGTAGCGAAAAGTCATACTCAGCTGGCATTCGGATAGTTGTGCGCTCGGATGGTCGCGTCGATCGATAGATAAACGGAATGCCCACAAAAGGCAAGACATGCCACTCCAGGAGGAACGTCACTTCTCTGTTTCGCAGTGAATCGCCGATATCTTCCAGGCAGTATTTCGAGGGAACGTCGATGACGAACAGTGCTTCGGATGGGTTCTGCACTATCCGGTCCCAGACAACCACTTCGTTCAGAGCGAAAGCTTCAGTGACATATGAGGCAACGCAGGAAATGTACACTTGTTTGACGTTCCAGTGAAACACGGACCGGAAGTCACCTTCAATGTGAAGTTCCAATGATGCTGCATCGTGCTTGCGGTTGTTTGTGGCGTTCACTGTGCGTTGATTTAATCGAACTGCCTTCACGGCAATACTCGATGTCGGGTTGGGTGGATAGACGTGATGTATGCCGTAGCTCGACAAAGCATACAAGGTGCACATGAGAAAACCGACGGTACACGCAGATGTCGTCGTTGCCTGAAGCCTTTCGAGAGGTGTATGCATTGTTAAAATTGATACGTTTTTTTAAAAAGGGGATTTGATACGGATGGCGGAAATCCGGCAATGGTATTTTTCTATTCGCCACGTCCTCTTCAGAAGTCAAGAGGATTTTTACGGAGTGCCCGTCTGGTTGATTTCATACATACGTTAACTAACGCAATGGAAAGAAAAAAATGTATGAAAGGCGAGACCTCCCACTGTAAAGTGATCCGAAATAACGCAAATTTGTCACTTATCTTTTCCTATAAATCGAACGCAAAACTTTGAAATTTCATTGCTCTACAATTTGTTTTTATAGCTCGTCGCTTGTTTTCCCATATACCGCATCAGATCAACCACGCGGTTTGAGTATGCCCATTCATTGTCATACCATGAAACGATCTTAAATAGTCTCTTTTCACCGGGGAGGTTATTCTGAAGCGTGGCTTTGCTATCGTAGATTGAAGACCGTGTGTCGTGGATGAAGTCGGTGCTGACGAGTTCTTCGCTGCTGAATCCGAGGATACCCTTCAAGTATGTTTGACTTGCTGTGCGAAGGCATTGGTCAATTTCGGCGATGCTCGTGTCACGAGATGCCGTGAAAGTAAGGTCTACAACGGACACATCCGCAGTTGGAACACGGAAAGCCATGCCTGTGAGCTTTCCTTTCACCTCGGGAATAACCTCACCAACGGCCTTCGCTGCTCCTGTTGTACTTGGGATAATGTTTATAGACGCTGCTCTGCCGCCGCGCCAGTCTTTCATGCTTGGACCGTCGACGGTTTTCTGGGTCGCAGTGACGGCATGGATGGTGCTCATCAAGCCCTTCTCAATGCCAATGCCTTCTTTCATGATGACGTGAACAAGTGGCGCCAAGCAGTTTGTGGTGCACGAAGCATTGGAGACTATGTGGTCTTTTTCGCTGTTGTAGGTGTGGTTATTGACCCCCATAACAAGCATCTTAATGTTTCCCTTCGCTGGGGCTGAAATGATAACTTTAGCAGCTCCTGCCTTAAGGTGACCTTCGGCGAGTGCACGCTCAGTGAACAAGCCGGTCGATTCAATGACAACATGAACGTTCAGGCTCTTCCATGGCAAATTTTCTGGATTACGCTCTCCCTTGATGCATAAAACTTTGTGACCATTAACAATCAGAACATCTTCTTCCTTGACATTCGAATTGCTCTTTGCCGTCTGGATGACGTGCTTTGTTTTTCCATGCACGCTGTCGTAAGAGAGTTGATAAGCGAAGTAGTTGGCGTTTGTGTTTACATCTGCAATTGCAACAACCTCTATATCACTTCCAAGCAATCCTTGATCAGCGATAGCCTGAAAAACAAGTCGGCCGATGCGACCGAAACCGTTGATTGCAATTCTCTGTGGCATTTTAGTTTAATAAAATCTACATGCATGTTTAGTATTAAGCAACGAAAGCCTGCAGTATTACTGATTAGAAGTCTGCCCAACACTTAATAGGTATTGGTTGAAATGCATTTGGAGTGCGAAACTGATACCGCAAGCTGCTTGAAGAAACTGTTCTTTCGATTCATAGTACGATTCTTTTAAAAAATGGCATCCAATGTATGGCCTAGTATGATTTTATATCTTTCCACCGTACGGCTTTTCTTGGGTCAATAACAAAACTACTTCTCAAACTAACCACCTGTCCAATACAAAAGTCCGTAACATATTTATTGTATTCACTGTTTGTGCGAAATTTATACTTTATTACCTGTTAAGGAAAACTTATTCGCGATTTTGTAGAATGCCAACGTAGTTTGCCGGCTATTGCTACTCATTCGAATCTTGAAGCTCAAATTATGTAAGGCAGTACGTTATTTATGTGTTTTTCCATTCTTTCATTGCTTTATTTCGTCAACCAATGCTTCGGAAGTCTCAAACTATTCTTCGAAAGGTCACTCTGCTCGGAGGGGACTCTTATGTAATGGGCCTTTTGGCCTTGCAATTAAAAGCCCACCCGATTATGACAGGCTGTAGCCTGCCAGAGGTCTTCTCAAAACTAAAGAATGATTTGCAGAACGTTCCTTCACATTGCGTTCTAGAATATATTCCACGAAACAATCCTTTCAGAGATCAGAATATCGTTGTTCTGTGTCCGAAAGACCAGGAAGACATCATTCAGGGCGCAAGGTGGTACGCATCACATTGTACTGATGAATATAATATCCCTCCGCTTTTTGTTTTATGTGAAGACGTCAACTTTGCAACTGTATTGGCCTCACATGTGGTGAAGCGCTTCATTTCGTCTAACTGCATGTCTGCCGTCCCTCGATCAGTCATTGGGGTTCCTACTTTTTCAGTATACAGAGCTCGATCACTCTTTGCAGGTAAATGCCGGCGTAATCCATATGACATAGACTTGTCACTGGCCATTGGTGGAACCCCATCTACAAGCGTGCCTTTAATTTCTGTGTTGGGCCAACATTATGCTATTCCGGAAGTGGAACTTCAAAAGGTTGTGCGACAGATACAACAATACCCAATAGAGACTGTGGTAGAGGATACATCAATATTGCATCCTGAAAAGACTGTATACAGCGAATTATCACAAAATTCCCCTAGTGCCATGGCATTCGCCGGATTTGAGTTCATCATCTCTTTCCTCCGCGCTCAGCGAGGGGATGGACCAGCTACCGAAGTGGTTTTCACTGAACAGTTTCAAAACATTGAGGAGACCGTTTTTGATAAAATTAAAAATCCTCCGCGATACCTCGCTCGTCGCGCCATAATAGATCAACCTGGTCTTGTGAAGCTTCTCGGGTATAATAACCTATCCCCCTTTGAAATGAATACTGTCACTGAATGCATCCCGGCACTTGAAAAGGACATACAGAAAGCAGAGTTGGCTGCTGAGAACATTGCTCTAACGGAATAGGCCTCCACTGAACACGCACAATGTCCCTCTGAAAAAATCTTGAAATCCCATCAAACAGCCGAAGATTTACGCAACACCATTGGCTTGGTAGTTCCTTATCCAATTGCGCGTGTTACTATTATTGAGTACTAATAGAATTATTGGTAATCCTACATTCGACAATGGTTCTAGCATGCGCACTTCCTGCTGTGTGGCGTAGTTCACAGAGACTTACGATATCGTAGATGTCATCTCTCCCCGATTGCTTGAGATGTGCATGCAGAGGCAACTGATTTTGTGGAGCGGTCGATGTCACTATCGAGTTCGCTGAGCTGAGCGAATCGCATTATTTCCAAAGGTGTGGTGATGGTTATTCATATTCGCTCTGAGTGACATGTCGTTCAACGCAAAAGTTGACCCACAGGTGGAATAGTAGTCAGCCCAACCGGAATGGCATTCTATCTACGTTGAATTGTTAAAATTTTCTCTCATAGCATAAAACACACAGCTTCATGCTGACTCGTATTGGAGTATTATTTTAACATGATATCATATTTGACCAATTCCCCTATCTTGTACATGTTCGGGCGAAATGCATGTCCTCCTGGATTGCCCCATCGAACCACTCGGTGCCAAGGGGCGCTTTTTAACTTCCGACATGCGTGGAACAGCTACTCACCCTTTGTTGACTTCAATACCGTTCCGCCACCGCATAATCCAAACTACGTTTCAATAGACACGCATTTCGTTGGAGCGGTTGTGCCAGAAGTGGAAGAGATACAGAACCACGCAATTAGTCAAATTTCAAAGCTGGAAAATTTGAAAAAGATGCATTCTCACAAGAAGCGTGCCCACTTGAATGGCATACTTTTGGAAAGTCGCCTCGAGTCTGTAACCGCTTGCTGTCGGAAAATTATCCATTGCTACTACACCAACCAAACAAGTAACTTCAACGCGAACAAGGCCCTTCCATTGCGGTATCGAAACATGGGTGGCCAGGCGGAGTATGAACTTGAAGATATGTTTGGCGGAGAAGTCCGTGGAGGATTGCAAATGGCCACGCGCGAATGGATCGCTCTCGTGCAACTGGGCATTGAAAATAAACACATTTTGCTCAGGAACATTCGCCTTGCTGCAAAGCGACATGGCCGACTGGAGCCCATCCTGGACGCGCTTGTGCAAGGGCTCATCTCACTTGACTCTATGCGCCACCTCGCGCAACAAATGCAAAGCCCCCATTGGCTTTACGTACAAGACAACGAGCACCGGTCGCATTCCCCCTATGACATACCAGATCTGTCAAAATACGCGAATGCCCTTCGAGGCGCCTTGCTCACCCGACTGCGGGTGCGCCGGAAAGGCAAGGTGCATCTCGTCCCACTTTTCACCTTCGTGACACGTCCCACAAACGTCATGGACGGCTTTTGGTCAATTTGCACACGGCATACGGGCAGAGAGCTAAAAAGCTTGAGAAAAAACCAATTCTTCGGTTTGGGAAAGTCGCTATCCTGCCTGAAAGGTCCGTTCACTGAGGACCTCCCTTCGATTGAACGCACTCGATTTGCTCTCTTGGAGTTTTTGAAAAGTTGTGAGGAAACCGGAATGGAAAGTTTTCCTCGGAAGCATGAAAAAGACCTCCAAAAGCCGCTGCGCCATGCAGTGAAGGAAATGAAGGAAACGCATATACGTGATATCATTGCCATTCTCGAAATATTCGCACGGCTCCCATGGTCGAAGGAATATGTGTCACAATACGCAAGCTTCTGCACGGACATTTACAGTCGAATCCGGTCGATAATCGACTCGAAAGATGGAAGATCCGTGAAGTACCAAAATATGACCTCCCGGGAAGTGAGCGGAAACCCGCAGTCAACTGGCCTCGAAGTTGTTGACGAGTGGCAAAATGCCTATCTTGATGACAAAGAGCACGAGAAGCAGAACCCACAGCTCACCCCAGCTGAAAGCCGGAAGAACGATCCATACTACATCTTCCCAAGGCGGACCTTCGTTCGAGGAGATTTCACCGTACGCCACGTGCACCCACAAGAAGTCCTGCAGCTCACAAACGTCCTCGCTCGTGTGCAACGCAAAGTGGCCGTTGCTGGTTCAATAGGTCGTTCGCATGGGATCGACAACGAAACAACTTTGATTCAAGATCTGATCACCCGACATTTTCCATCTCACGGTTCGATGGATACCCGCTTCGGTGCTGCCGCTGCGTCCACCGACATTCGGGATATATGTGGAGCGCTCTTTTCTTTGCTTGCAGCGAACTCTGTGAACGGCTCGAGGGGTAATTTGTTCACGGAAACGAAAGAAAGTGACGTCCTCCAGCGCTTCGCGTTCATGTTTAGTGCCTCCTTGGGGAGCACGGACCGAAGTTGCGAACAAATTGTGGAAATCAGCCAGTTGCAACACCCTGGAATACTAATCCTCGAAGGCCAGTCAGCGCAACCAATTCGTGCCACGATACACAGCGTCTGTGGGTGCCTCTACGCCTTCACGATGCTTCATTTCTACTTTGATGGGATATCTAGCGGTCTTTCGTCGATCATCTCACTCGCGCCTTCGCTTGGGACATACTCCATGTTACTTGTTCTCCGTACTGTCAAGAACCTTCAAGGCTCGGCAGCCATCCGTGATACGCAATCAATTATCACCTTGCTGTGTGCATCCATTGCAAAAACGCTCACGTGTCGTGGGATTGAGCACGGGTCTGAACCTTCGGTAGATACAAAAAAGCCTCGAGCGAACTTGAAACCAGAGAAAAGCCGTCTGTTTGCAACCAACGCCTCCCTCAGAGAGCTGGCATATTTGGCATGCGCAATAGGCGATGTCGAATTGTGTTGCTCCGTGCTGCAATTACTGCACGAACGCACACGATCGCTCATGGTGGACTTGAAATACCCCACGAAACTGAGAACGAAGGGCAATTTACCGACAAAAGAGTCTCAAAGGTTTCTGGAAAAACTTGGTGTTATTGTGCAATACCTTGCACTGCGGTCAGTGGTCCCATCAAGTCAACCTACAGCGGATGCAAAAGGTGGGTCCGGGAAGAGTGGCTTGCATGACAAAGATGTGATTGTTATCAACTGCGTGGGAACACTTCTCCAGGTGACAAAGAGCAAAGATATGGCAGTTTACCTCTCATGCCCTGTTGTTTCCAATCTCATGTGCTCATTGTCTGCTATCCTTGAGGCCACCTTGCGAAATTCCGAATATTTCATACAGAATGCAGGAAAAGGGAATACAAATAAAAAGTGTGATCACGTCGAGGAACTGCTGCTTGCACTCAATAAACTTGTGAACTTTTCAGTGGACACAAATGTAAGCAATTCATTATCAGCCATATACGGACAGCTCGATTCTCTTCCGTTTATCCTGCGAAAAATTCTGCTTCATTCGACCTCGCCGGTTTTCCAAGTCAGTAAAAACAGTCTCAAAATGTATACCGATGTCTTACATAGCTTGACATCGTATTTAGGGAACATTTTCCATATGATTAGTGAAGACAAACATCGATCATTTCTGTTGGACAAATTACTCTTCGGTAAAGTCAAGCGGGTACTTGTCGAAATCGATTCACACTCCTCCAAACTGTGCTCTGTGATGCTTCGCAAAAAAATTGGCTGTGTGCTTGGTATCAAACTTGCTTATCTTGAGGCATCTTTGGATGCTTCGATGAAGGCGTCTCCTGTCGAACAGAATCAGGAAATCAAGTATGAAATTTTAGAGCTGCTTTCCATGGCAACTCGCATGGACTGCCTGCAAGAAGTTGAAAGATGGATGACCGAAGCACAAGAGCAAGCTTCCTAACTCCCTGTGGCTCCCTATTATAATTCGACCAGCTTGTTTGCTCTTCCAAGACT
>LFNC01000432.1:0-52120 GCA_001235845.1 Perkinsela sp. CCAP 1560/4 | reverse complement strand
TCGTGGTGGAAGCGAGGAACCTTCCAAACTCTCGTCGTGTTTCTGTTTTGGCGCCGACCCTATCGACGGCCGCCGCAAGGTGGTGGATCAGGACTAGTACCCATCCATGGGGAGGTTCAGGAGACCGCCGTTTCTTGCCATGGGGGGTCCTGGGTCCCCCTGGTGGCGTTATGCAAGAGCGTCTACGTTGAAATCTGCGATGAAATTGGTCCATTCGAATTTCCCTATGACAGGGTACTGTACAGGAGGCTTCCCCTATGACAGGGTACTGGTCCAACCCATCACGTAGTGGTGGATTTCCATCGGGTCAGCATAAAACGAGTTTTTGTTGACTTACAGCTCTCACATTGGCGTGTATAATTGTAAATTCCTTATATTTAGGCCAAAGTGAATGAAAGTCTGCAACGAGGCAAAGATTAAAGAGAGTGCTATCTGAGAAAATTTTGCTTGAAACAACGCCTCATTTAAAAATTGCAATGACTTCGGTAGATCTCCTATGGCGAAGGGTCCAGTGAACTTATTGCATGAGAGGTCAATCGATATCAGCCCCCACGGCAAATTTGCAGTCTCAACGGTCTCTTCCAGCTGCAGATTGGCTACACAGAAACACTTTATGGAGCTCGGAATCCATCTCAAGTCAATACGTCCTCCCTGAAAGATCGGATATTCCTCTTCTTCGTAGCAGCCACCGTCACAATCCGAGTCAAAACAGAATTGCATTCTTTCTTCATACCCGAAGTCGATTTCCTCTATTTTGCCAGCATCATCAAATGTAAGATTTTCCCATGCATGGATGTCTTCAAAATCGCCTTCAGTATCACGAAAGACGTTTTTTCCGTTTAAGGAAGAGATCAAAAGTTCCATCAGCGTTTGGTCACTCATGGAACATATCTGGGTCCAGCGCTGTTAGAATGATTGCAAAGGTCATTTGGAATCAGACGCAAAATACAAAGTACCAGTTACCAGAGAAAAAAACACCACACGAACGCTCTTTTTGCTCAGCCAACTAACATACCAAACTTTACAAAGCCTATTTCACCGTTGGTCTTTCTCATCCATGCCTTTGAGGATGATTCGGTACACTCAGCATACTGCTCACTCTACGTTCCCAGGGAAAATTTATTTCGTCTGAGAGAGTCCTTCAGTCAATTCTTTCGAAGATATGGTTAAAAGCTACACATCTCCCGGTACTGACAGGAAATCCTGTTGCGTGTACAAGGTATAATTTCGGCAATCCACTGTAGCTGCCATTTATGCGCCCATACTAGCCAGAGATGACCACATTTAACTCACGGGAATCTTTATCTTACCCACCCAACGTCATTTCAAAAATCATCGTCAAGGCGAAATATTTTCATAGTCTGATCAAGAAAATTGCGAACTTTCGTTTCGTCCGAATGTTGAAAGCTTCCGTGAGCCACACCGCTCGTCGCGCTGACTACGACAACTGTTGGGATCTTCTTGACCCCATAAAACTCTCGGACCTCCGGATAGGCATCGTAATCACATAGAAAGAATGTGGCGTCCGTCGCATAATCAGTCGCCAGCTTGGGCAAGACTGACTTGAGCTTCGTGCACGGCGCACACCACGCGGAAGAGATGACAAGCACTGCGTAGGAGGCGTCTGATGGAGTTTGTACAGACTCACCAGTGTTCTCATGGAGTCTTTTGATAATGCGGATTTTGTTTGCAGATGATTCATTGGTAAGAAGCGGCAGTTCAAAGGGCAGATGTAAGGGAAAGGGAAGACTGAATTGCTGTGGTTCATCGGCGTCAGTCTGGGTTTTAGCGAGTAGAGATTTATCCCATGCCCTCTCCATACATTTCACCCCGCCGCACCAGAGCTGGACACATGGCAGCCGTGTCGATACTTCACACAGGCCGACTGCGTTTTCAATCAGCGAGCAGTCGACTGTCGCTCGAAAAACTCTGAGGTGTTTCGACGCGCCATCGTCGTGCAGTTTCTGCTGGACTTCCTTCAACACCGGATAATTCGTCGGTGATTGGTTCGTCCACGGAGCATTCAAGCACAAGAGGACATAGAAGTGCGTTTCCAATTCTGAGATCTCTCGACTGAAAGTTTCAACGAAGCGCTCCTGGAAAAATTTCTCGGAGTTTTGTATTGCATTGAGTAACTCCTCCTGGTTCTTGATTGCGATGATGGTTTTTTCTGTCGATACGTAGCCGTTGCCGTAGACAAGGTTTTGTGTGTCCTGGCCATCAGTTGGCGCTTCATCTCGACCTCGCTTCCTGTCGGGTTGATCCTCATTTGTCATTTGCCTAGCTTAGATTTCCAATCAATGAAATTGCAAATCTTTATAGTTTGTCTTCGAATTGACGCCACATGAAAAGTCCTGAAGTCTTTCCTTCCTTGACTACACTCTTCATGCATGGGAACTTACTGATCTAATGCCTTATTCGGAACTTTTGATTGGTACCACTGGATGAATTGTCTTGCCTGAACATAAATTTATACAATGCCCAAGTGACTATCCAAAATAAAAAACTTCACCCGAATGTTTGTGTGAAAACTTGCGAACAAATGCTTCAGCCTTCGCGCGTTCGTAGGTTATTTCTGCATATACCACGATGCAAATCATACTGGTCACTAACGCCAGTGTGTGACGCCACGATAGTGATAGGTATGTCTCCTGGATATCAGGGGCAACTAGACTTTCGATTCACGGATTCGTTTCTTCTGTCAATTCGATTTTTCTCCTGTCATGTACTATCTGCGAGATCCACCAAGTCACCAAGAGTGTGGTAGTCAGCGCAAATGGGACAAATCAAGGTTTGACTATTCTCTCACAGTCATTGGCAAGAACACACTGATACTTTATAGTATAGTCCGTCGATAAGAAATCAATCCATCAAACACATGCTAACCTATCGAGTCCTTTTAAGCGTTAAGTGCGAATGAGATGTGCAAAGCCGAAAGATGCATAAATATTTATTACGGAGAAAGCACAAAAAACTGTCCGAGTAGAGAATCAAATGAATGAAAACGCATCTCAACGTACCCAAACATGCCTCCATGATATGCTTTGTAACATATTATTGAGTCATAAGTTTACCGATTCATACGTGTTTGGTATCTTTTTGAGTACTCGATGCTTCGAACTGTATGCGTTCGTATACACTTTCGTCCAAGTGGACATTTCCCCACAGTGGGTTCGCGGAGGTGCCCAGCGAAGCCCCAGCGATGTTGACGCATCCAGAAAATCGATTCTCTCGCAGGTCGAGATTGGTTATCATGGCTGGAAGAAATCGAAAGTCCAAACTCCCGCTGAAAGAATTCGTGCTTAGGTCAAGCTCTCGCTGGCCAGATGGCAGATGGCAGAGATCCACAGACCCCACCAGGTGGTTCTTCGAGATGTTAAGAACCTCCATCTCGCCCGGCAGTGATTCAAGCTTGACACTTCCGGTGAACTGATTTGAATGTGCGTAGAGCTTACGTAATGATTGTGGAAGTCTATCAAGCTCCAGTGATCCAGTCAACAAATTATGAGAAATATTGAGAAAACTCATCGTCTCAGGAAGCTGACGAACATTGACAGTGCCGCTAAATTTGTTAAACCCAAGGCCAATTTTCTCGATGCTGGGTGGAAGCGATGTCAAATCGATGGTGCCTTGAAAAGCGTTCATAAACGCAAACAGTCGGGTAACGGTGGATGGTAACCATTGCAGATCTAATGAACCTTGTAGGCGATTGGCATGCCACCCAATCGTTGTCACATCTAGCGTTTCTTCATCGATGGTCACTCCTATCCACGCTGCAATGTCCGGGGGCTCTTCAATGTTGCGACAAATAACCTCCCGGTTTGTGCACCCGCTGAGAAGCATCTCCATCAGGGCTTGTTGCGGGAGAGAGGTGTAGTCCAGCCGTCCGAACGCGGGGTCCATTGTCCATAGGACGAACATGTTTTTGAATAGTATACAGTGCAATTCTCAAAAGGGAAAGCT
Organism: Perkinsela sp. CCAP 1560/4; assembly: GCA_001235845.1. Taxonomy (NCBI): domain Eukaryota; phylum Euglenozoa; class Kinetoplastea; order Prokinetoplastida; family Perkinselidae; genus Perkinsela; species Perkinsela sp. CCAP 1560/4. The sequence continues at coordinate 48,157 of LFNC01000432.1, read as the reverse complement.
AAATCTTGAATTCAACGCCTGAAAGGGACACGGGTGGAATGACGGGACCTATGAATCATATGGAATGATCCTAGTTCATCACTAGATGGTTGTCGAAGGATTACCGAAAGTTTGTTTGAGCAAAGAATCAGGCTTCCAATTCCACTGGCTAATTTACCGAGATGGGTTCTTGATTCTGCCAATGACCATGTTCATCGACGCGTGCTCAGAATGTGGGGCTGAGTCAAGTTGACTGAGTGAATAGTCAGCGGATTCTAATAGGAGAAAAGAGAGCGTTTGCGAGAGTAGCAATAGTTTGCAAAGCAAATAACTATAGCATACACCAAATCTTTTGGTAAATCACTGGAGTAAGCGAATTGATAACCTGGCAGAAAAGAGTGCATTCAGTGTGGAATGCTATACACATTCTTTATAATCTTCCGGAATTACTGGAGCAGGATTGAAATTATGCGTACGGGTTTCTTTGTCGGCATGAGTCAATAAGGTCTTCGTTGGTGGAAGACGAAGCCATGGTCATCTCGATATACACAGAGCGTCCTATTCTACATCTATATTTGGCTCCACTACTACTAAGACCTGTATATACGTGCAAATGATTCTTCACTAATATTCTATCTATTAACAAGTCAGTAGTTTCCTAGTATAAATTTGCCATCGTTGCTCCCACAACTGTAATGCATACGCTGATCCTTTTTAAGAGTTGCGAAAACCTACAACTTTATTCTTCGCCCGATGAACATAAAGTAGTCACCGGTTACTATCCCTGTGCACCGGCTCCTTTTACTATATACGTCAACGCGCATACACAGTAATAACCCACATCGTGTACTTTCGCCCTTTTGGAAAAAACATATTACGCTTTCCTCAGAATAGGACTTGCGAAAAGATGGAAGTGTGATGGATTCTTTATATGTCATCGGCAAATGTACGAGTGAATGCCATTTTCACGCTACTATGTATCGTTCTGAGTCGTTGTCGTTCCCATATAGCTGTATGTAAAACTTTTGTCTGCAATCGTATGGGTTCAAAGTCAGCTTCTCCTGTGAATAAATAAATAAACGATAGCATTGTGTTCCTGTAAATACAGTTCGAGGTATATGTACTCCACAATTAGGCCCCGCCTTTTTAAGATCAGATATGAATATTATTATGTATTATTAATTCATCTGTGTATCCGAAGCCACATCCTATAGTAATCCCTGCATTGCGGTTTTATCCCACGCCTTAGCTAGTGAGCACGTCGGCCGAGCCTATTTTCTTTCGGTGGCCGTGCTTCTTGCTGCTTGTGGTTTCTTGGCCTTCCAGGTAGCGACATAACCGGAGGAGCTGTCGTCACGACATCACTTGTACAAATTGGCGCATATATTGAGAAATTCAACATGAAACTTCTTTGCTAGCTTCGCTTAAGCGCCATAGGCTTCTGCATGATCCATAAGTAGCTCGCCTTTTTGTAGCGTACTATTGTGCTCTGCGCATGCTCGGAAGAATGCCGAAGTTGTCGCATGCACAACGCGCCAAGCGCGTAAAGTGGCCCCATACAGCGCTCGTGACGGATCATCGAGCTTGCACTTTCCGCATTTTGAGAAAGGCACGTGCAAATTGAACAAATAGTTCAATCAAATTGCACTCTATAAAGTTTTTGTTCATACAACTTAGCTTTATCGTTATCTTTGCTCGTCAGTTCATCATGTGAGGGATGGTTCCTCAAAAAAGGTATTTCTTATAGAGCCTAAGTCTAACTGAATGGAGTCATCGAATCCAGCCGTATATCTGAAACTCCATTCACCAGACCTCTTTGGACTTATCTACCTTGACATTCACTTTACCCATAGTTTCACAGATTAACATTCAAATGCGCCTCGCTTGGATTTGTTGTCTGTGTGTCGATACTGTCATACCACATACGCAGGAAACGCTCGAATGGCAGTCGATTCTCATGAATCGATTCTTTCGAGACGTTGAACCAAATGCGGTCGAGCGATATTCCGCATTTAGTGAAACTAAGCACTATTGCGACGGCTGGATGGGATTGTTCTGTGTGAAAGGGGTCGTCACTACAATCAACTATCTCCATCAGAAGAGCGTTGGAAATTTCTGTCTCGACGCACTCCCGCCGACCGTGCAGAGTCTGACAATCAACAATTGTGCCCAGAAATATGCCATTTGCACAAGGCACTGGCCACGGCATATCCAATATGTCTACCTGCGGAAGAATAGGCTCTATGGTGGGGTTAACTTGAGGACACTGCCGCCGCGGATGGTCCAAATCGATCTGTCGAGCAACAATTTGCGCGGGCCCATCGATCTCCGTGAGCTTCCATCCACAATCCAATCAATGCAGCTCCAAGGCATCCAGCACACGCAAAATGTAATATACTACGATAACCTCCCGAGTGGCTTCCAGTACATTGTTTTGCGGTCGGAAACGGTTATCCCGTTGGAGCGAATACCGAAGATACGAGCAATCGATCCAGCGAACGCTGTGTTCAACAAGGAAGTATTTCAGGGAATTCCGCCAAAGTATGTTGACTGAAGGAAATTTCCCATTTTTTAAAAATTTTGGTATCAAGGCTTTCAATACAGAAAATAACAGCAGGTGAGCGACTTCTCATAGAACTTTCCGTCAACCGCAATTTCCGATTTTGGTTCCTCATCATTCATTACACAAATGCTTTGCTTTTATTTGGCCAGTTGTGCAGACACGGAAAGCGACCTCATACTTCATGTCATTGGTATTTATGCCCCCCCCCCCCTTGATGAGGCATTTCCTGTGATGCAACGCACAGGTCTTATCAATACCCCAGCAGGCAGACCTCAAGTGTCCAGCTGGGCAGGTGTGCCGTGTCGTGGCGGAGTGATTCAGGCAAAACTACCTGGAAGAGATCCGTCTGCGCATTATTGTGCTCTCCGTGCGAAGGCTCGGATGGCTGCCCCAGTCGTTGGAAGGCGTGCACATTCCAGGCCAACGCAAGGCGCGAAAGGACGAATTCGACACAAGATATCTCCCCAAAAATACTCCTTCAGACTCGCGATTTGGTTGGGTCGCTCGATTTGACAATACTACCAAGTGGGCTTCAAAGTTTCGATTAGCGGTGGAATGTACTCCATGGAGAAGTGTCGCTCACTTGGCTGCCATGAATATTGGGCTTCTGGACGTCAGTGTCAACAAAATCACGACTGTGCTCGTTGTAAACGAACTTCTTCGCCAATATATCATCTTCACGGAACAAATCATCCCACTGAAATACCTGAATGGCGAAGCTTCTTTTTCAACGCAGACGAGAAAATAGAGACATTCATGTGGCTGTTTAGGAAACAGGATGGGGTTGACACACTCTCATCATGACATTCAATGCCCTTAGCGGGACAATCAAACTGGCTGATCTCCTTGACGTCCTCCCATCCGCACAGCAGGAGCTAGACTTGTGGAAGAAGAAAGAGCTAGATTGGAAAAATCCCACGGGGAAATATTGTTCAAATACCTCTCCGACGGTCTGAAAAAGTTAATTCTTTCTCGAAATCAGTTCACTGAAAAACACCGTGACTTCTGGTCGAACGTCACATCTTAGGGGAAAACATTCCTTTAAGTATGACCTCATTACTTTGAAAAAAAAGATTCGCTGATTTCATGGCCTCCAATTCTCTTCTGTGGGGTCGACCCAGATCTGGGGAGACTCGACTACGCCTCCTTCTCACAGCAAGGATCGATGGAGATGCTAATTACAGGGCTCGAGAATATGGAGTATATTTGTGGAAGTATCGAGGCGCCGTATGCAGTCGGTAACTGGAGAGGAGTCTAATTTTACAAAGAAACCGGTGAAGTGAGGTTGATCGGTTGACAGGGCAGATATTTGAAAGGCTCGATCGACTTGCAGTGGTGGCTACCATTAACGACCAAAAGTTTTGAATTCAAGCAACCGGATTGGCGCTTCAGTCAATTTCAGCTTTCTACCACCAGCGATCAAGAGTGCTTGTATGTGCTCGAACAAATTTACAGGATCTATTGACCTGAGTAGACTACACGAAGGATTATGGACATTATACATGAGGCATAATCTGCTTACTAGTTTTATTGATTTGAAAAGCCTGCCACAATCCACAACGGAATTGTCACTGGATCACAACGCATTCTATGGTTCTATCGACTTGATGAATTTGTCTACCAGCATCGAACTATTGCAACTCCATGCGATCAGTTTTACCGGGGAACTGACTTGATGCATCTCCCAAAGGGCAAGAAGAATCTTCATCGACTTAACAACGCATTTTCCGTCACCTCTTCGCGTTGGATTAGTACCCCGTCGTGGGAGAAGCCAAGAACCTTCCAAACCCTCGTCGCGTTTCTGTTTTGGCGCCGACCCGTCGGCCAATTCTCTGTTTAATTTAAACGCTGGATGGAATTCGCTCACACGAATGACTGTAAAAACAGAGGACATGTGCATCCATGCCGAAATGCACGTGCAACTTGAACAAATGGTTCAATCAAATTGCACTTTCAAAACAAAACGAGTTTTCCGACTTGACAGATTTTAGTCAATAATTCTCTTGTAGTTTTGGACGTTATGAACACAAAACTATCCGGGAAGATCGTTACAGACGACCCGGAGTAGGATGATTTCCACGTCAGCGGTTCCAATGTCATCGTGAAGCGCCGACTCTCAATCAGTTATGCTGTCTCGTCCGTGGCATGTAACTTCCATCCAAAGATAAATTTAGTCTCAAACGGACAGAGATGAATTCTATGATGAATTGATACAATCTCTATTTCCGAATGTGTTTCCCCCCAATTTGTTGCCATTTTCTAGTAAACTTTATTTACTTCCATAGTATCTACAGAGGAGAGGATAAAAAAGTATCACCGAAACCGATGCGTCTTTATCATTGTTAAGACATTTCAAGATTTCATATTTTCGCCGTTCTTCCATGTCGAGATTCATCCGCTCATTGACGAAGGTTTCATCGAGGAAAGGGGATGTGGCCTCTCCTGGGTGTTTAGGGTGCTTCCAAGAAGGATAACCAGCTTCATTCATGCCTGCTGCGAAAGTACCGACCGGTCAAACCTGTCGATTCCGTCGTCAACACATACGAAAAACTCCATCGCGCACATTTGAGGCGAAGGGCCAAGTAAACACAATACATGAGAACTGTAAAGAAAGCCACAGACAAAAGACTCTCCTCTACAAACAATTTGTAGCTTTATTTCCAACGTCGATAAGGGTTTGATGAGCAATCTCTGATAAGAAAGCTTGCAAATCAAGTAGTTCCCTGCTTTTACCCAAAACATCTCTCCGGATAAGTCAATCCACGGAGAGGGAAATTCTCAATGGCGCCCAACGCAAGTGCATTCAAAGTCCATAGTATCCTTGTATGTTTATCGATATATCAGCGCATTTGTCCCGAAGCCGCGTGATACAAGTTCATATCCATATTCTTTGCATCAGCGAAACATCCACAGAAATGAGGTTTATTCGTACGTAAATCTTCATTCCTGACGTCTTTGGATTTCCCTTCGGATACATTGCGAAGGCGACGCTACACATGCGTGCATAGATAGCATGTGTTTCAGCGAAGCAATACTGTCGATGACATGCAAAAGTGGATAAAGAATCACAAGCTGGTGTGCCAACAGTTGTCGCAGTCAGTGGGGCACGAAGTGGTGGTTCGCAGCAATGCGTGGCTCACCCCCAGTGGTACTCACACTCATACCGCGGAGTGCATGAACACCTTGCTCAGATCACAGGTTGGAGGTCAGGGGGAACATGCTTGGTAACGCTGTTGATGACAGCATTCTATACCGAGACCTGCAATGGTGTCCTCAAGTGTGGGGAGAACGACGCAATCGTTATGCGCCGTATTTCCCGGGATGGGGCGATGGAGATCGAACGAGCTTCCTTCACAGGGGAACAAGAAGTCACCACCGACAAAGAGCAGGCCGAAGAAGAAGATGTTGAAGAAATCGTATCCGAAAGTGAGGGCGACGCTACTATACGCTGACTCATATCTGATACGCACATGGGCAAATAATAGGATGATAATGAATTCACTCAGCAGCCTACTATTTTGGCTGATTTTTTCAGTTAACGAAGAAATGTAAAAAACTGTACAATTTGGGGTAACTTTGACCAAAAATGTTGACACCACGGAAAATGTATACGAATGACTCAAAGAAGGAAAAAGCGGAATAGCCATTGGAACAGCTGTACCTCATGGAAATTCACCTTGTTGGCACTCAGTGCCAGCTTTAGCTCCGCGGTGAAATCCATCAATTTTTCGCCATGGAAAAATGGCTTCAGCTGTTCTCAAAAATTTGTCGACCACTTTTCTCCTTCCAATTGATTCCATGCGATGGCTGATGACTCTCTGTTCGGGATAACGTACTGTTTCCCAGCAAACACTGATGGAACTTTTCGTGTATGGCACTGAATGCCATTTGATGTTTCGCACTGAAACTGAAGATTTTGTCGCCACAGCTGAGTTACCAGCTGTCGAGTGCGACGCAGACGGCACTGTCCCGATCCTCTCTAAGATGGGAATCGACACTGACATTATTGCCAGCCATTGCCTCTCCGCCAAGCCGGTTCTTGCAATGGCAGATGGCCCCCGTTCGGGAATAACGTACTGTTTCCCAGCAAACACTAATGGAACTTCTCTCTTGCATGGCACTGAATGCCATTTGATGTTTCGCAATGAAACTGATGCATTTTCTATCATCATGGATTTTCCAGCTGTGGAATGTCGAGTCGACAGACTTTGGACGAAAATTTAGCGTGCGCTGGCGTTTACAGTGTAATGGCACATTGAAACCCTCTGATGTATTGAGCGCAAGGTGAGCATGCAAGTTGTCTTTCAGCACTATAGTACAGTCTGTACGTCGAAGTAATTGGAAGATTGGAGTTGATAAAGTACGGACTGGAAGCGTCAACGGGAAGTGCTTTAAAAAGCAACCGAAAGTCCGGCTTCTTTGCATANTGAAACTGAAGATTTTGTCGCCACAGCTGAGTTACCAGCTGTCGAGTGCGACGCAGACGGCACTGTCCCGATCCTCTCTAAGATGGGAATCGACACTGACATTATTGCCAGCCATTGCCTCTCCGCCAAGCCGGTTCTTGCAATGGCAGATGGCCCCCGTTCGGGAATAACGTACTGTTTCCCAGCAAACACTAATGGAACTTCTCTCTTGCATGGCACTGAATGCCATTTGATGTTTCGCAATGAAACTGATGCATTTTCTATCATCATGGATTTTCCAGCTGTGGAATGTCGAGTCGACAGACTTTGGACGAAAATTTAGCGTGCGCTGGCGTTTACAGTGTAATGGCACATTGAAACCCTCTGATGTATTGAGCGCAAGGTGAGCATGCAAGTTGTCTTTCAGCACTATAGTACAGTCTGTACGTCGAAGTAATTGGAAGATTGGAGTTGATAAAGTACGGACTGGAAGCGTCAACGGGAAGTGCTTTAAAAAGCAACCGAAAGTCCGGCTTCTTTGCATATCACTGACAAAGACTGTCCGAGGCCACATGGAAATGGCGCACTGCTTTTCAACAGCGCAGAGGTTTCAAAGAAATGCACCTTTGAGGAGAAAACGCGGAAGTTTATACAGAGGACCGAGATTTCCCAAGCGTATTGGACGAGTTGTACGGAGTCCTTGTGGAATACCAACCCGAAAATGTCATCTCGACGAAACGGGTCTATTCTTTAGGCTACTTCCAAGCTACACGCTTCTGCAGCCAGATGAACAAGTGACCACGACGAGAGACAGGAAGGAACCTAAAAAAAGCAGGATGGCACTTCTCGTCAGTGCCAACGCTACGGGATCAAGCTTCAATGGTTCATTTTCGGGACGATTGGCAATCCGCCATTTGCGTGCCGATTCGAGCAAAGACATTTCATTACAAGTGGCAGATGGCCATTCATTCGGAAACGAAACAGTTTCCCAGCAAACACTAATGGAACTTTTCATGGATGGCTTTCAGCGCCATCTTTTGCGACGAAACTGATAATTTCATTGCTCGCACAGAATGATGAAAACTGCAATTTGTTGTCGATTTCGGTCTCGCCAGATGCTGTCGACAAGCTGCTGCCTTTCATGGCCGATGTCTTTCGGGACAACAGACAACACTTTTCCCAGCAAACACTCATGGAACTTTTTTTGGATGGCTTTCAGTGCCATCTGTTGTTTCGCAATGAAACTGAAGAATCGGTTGTGACATGGGTTGAAGACGACTTCCCGTCTGCACGAATCTTGATTTTGTCCCCATTCGCTGGGTAGACAAAATTTCCCCAAAGAAATCATTCATTCGCAGCAAATGCGTGTCGTTCAGCAGACAAGTCCTGAAAACTTGTCCGAATTCGCACAAAGCAAGGAAAAATCCCCCCTTGAAATTTGTTGTGACGCTGATTCCCGACACTTGAAGCGACATCCATCGCGCACTAGCGTCGAAGGGAGAAATAACCTGGAAAAACAGACAAACGATTTGTATTCTCAATCTTTGATCATTTTATACAAATTCCATAAGCAAACGTCTTAGAGGGCGACAATCATGCACAAAATACCCAACGGAGAATAAACTGACACTCAAATGTAAATGGTTCCTCACTGTATGTTCTCATTTATGTATTCATGATCTGCTGACGCCCTCGTCTATGCGGCGGCCATTACGTACAACAGTGTCGTCAGGAGGGCCAGTGCGGTCCCCTGATGCGCCATACCCAAATTTGGATCGACCTTGGTCATCAACGCCGCGACCCCAAGGCCAACCTGCCCACAGCTCAGTGCATATAATCGAAGCCGAAATCTCGTCAGGTGTGTTTTTCGTAAACCGATGCCAAGCAGCACGATACTCGCAAGTGCCCCACAGGAGGATAGCTTGTGGACTGCTTGTGCGGCGGACGGATTTTCAAAGATATTCCGCCAGGTCGGTGTCATGTATGTCAACTCACTCATTCGGGGAAGCACCCAGTCGCCCATCCACGGAAAGTCGTTGTAGATTTTTCCAGCGCCGAGAGCAGTGACGGCGGCGCCTGACACAATACTCGTCGAGAGACATAGAATTGCGAGGGCGCCGAGGGTTTTGCTAATGAGACGTTTCGGGGCGGCGATATTCGCGGGGGACAGCCGAAACGCGCAGTACATCATTGACGAGTAGAGCGCCACAGAGAGTGAGAGGTGCACCGCGTGCTTGTATGACGACACGGCGGCGGTTGTCTGGTCGTCGAAGAACTTGAAATTGAAGCGCGATTGGACGAGGTCCCATCCGAGCAATGTTTGCAGACCAAATCCATACAGTGTCAGATGGAGCAAGGGCGAATACTGTGAGGGCAGTCGTCGTCTGCTTAGAAAATACGTGTAAGGCACAAAGAAGACGATGGCGCTGAGTGTGCTGAGATATCGGTGTCCCCATTCGGCGAGGTAGAGAAGCTGAAATTTGCGCATGTGAATTGGGTTTTGGTCGTAGTCGGGATATCGTGAGTATTTGGCGAATTCATCTTGCCATCGCCCGGAGGTCATTGGTGGGACGAGATCGGGGACGAACCTTTGCTCCCCACCGCGAATACCACACTTGAGACGGTCAGCTCCATGCAGGAGAACGCTTGCGCCGACGAAGCCACTAGTCACATAGAGCCAACGACGGACGCCGGAGGTGCTCATTTTGAAGTAGTCGTGAAAAAACTGGGGGATTTTTGAAAAGTAGAGGAAAAGCGGTGTAATGTGGGTGATTGGACGAAAATTCTTATCCAAGAATTGGGCAATATTCAATATGTATGGATACTTTGAAAGCAAAGCGCAATTCAAGTACAGGTCATTTCCATAAGGGTCTGTTAGAGCATGTATGAATAGTTAAACCATCCAGGACGGAATTGGTTTGAGGATGCAGTATTATGCGGTTTGAGAAAATAATGCGAGAGATGTGGCTTTACACCCAAAATTTTAAAACGGAAATTTGAACAGCCTCAAGTGAGCTGTCAAGGGACGGCAGTGAAGTGGCTGTTTGCTTTACAGCGGGCCCTCGCGGAAACAACGATGCCTTTGCGGCCGACATTTCGCATCGAATCTGGCGAGAGACCCATTCTCCCTTGAGCCTTTGTGACACAGGTCGAGAAACCACACGAGCGAGAAGATCCCGCGCAGTGTGGATCGTCTCTAGAAATGATCGACAGCAACCTTCTGTTTTCAGGGGCATTCGTGCTCTGAAGTTGCCGCTAAGCAGTCCCTTTTAGTTGTTGACCCAATCTGGAGTTTTCCGAGTGAACCAGCAGTCATCATGGGGACGATCATTTGGATAATTTTCATATGACATATCTAGACTTTTGCGAGGTAATTGAGTGGAGTGCGGAGGCCATTTCTAGATGTAACTTCCGTCGACGTTAAGCCACTTATCAACTTAAGCGCTACGTCTAAGAGACATTCCACTTGGAAATTGTGAGGCCTGCTCCACAGCTCAATAAGAGTTATCACTTCGATCTAAAGCGCAATTTATCGAAAAACGATAGGCAACTCGGCGCACTCAGCTAAAACAAGATTTACTCTATACCTTAACCAGAGAGTGGACTATTATTACAGCTCCTTATTGTTTACTTGTATATCCTTGTCTTTGAATATCAGAGCGGCTAGCATATGAGTGTGCAATATAGTTTTCTTCATTTCAAGCTTTATTAATAACAACTGCCATTGGGAATTCGTTGAAGCACTGGCTTTATTGAATCCTAAATTGTAGACCGACCTGCTTTCTGAGCTAACAATGGCCATTCATTAATAAGATGTGACGCGGCACGCAGATTATGTCTAGATGCAAAGTAATACGCAGTGTGAACGCTAAGTCCAGCTACAGAGTTTGCAAGTGAACAGTTATACTGATTAACTAAACTTTCCTTGTGCTCCCTATTATGGCGCATGAATCCTACATAATTTCCACGCTTTAATTAATTATTGCGCCGAAAATATAGTCTTACTTTTGGGCCTTCTCCTACATAGTTACGCATGCTCTCTTCCTGTGAAGCCGTTAACTAATACGTCTGCAAAAATGCTTGTGAAAACTCCAATTTTTGCTAACTCCAAAGAAGAGAATACTCTAAGTTGCTTATTATTTATTAGCGATATAGTATTCTTCCATAAAAAACGCACGCACGTCCGTCAGTTATTCGATGGGAGAAATATTTCCAGGCTGCTATTTATTTATTTTCCTTAGATCACTTATAGGCTCTAGCTGAAGGGAAGTATTCTTGGCTATAGCACACAGCTTTATGAGAGGTGATGTTTGGAAATTTCGAGAAGAACCCGGAGTATTAAGTGGAGTAGTTATTCTCTACACATTTCATACAATTATAATTCGAGCAACTGCTTTTAGTGCACTTATGATGAATTACGTGCCTCACCGTAAATAATGCGAATATATGTGTGTGTGCGTCCATAAATCGTCTACCAGAACATGACCGGGGCTGTTAGAGCCAGCCTTGCAAAATAAACTGGCTAGATGGACCTTTTTACCCCAAACCAAACATCAAATGTACGCTCGTAAAAAGCGGCATTTTCTGTTGAGACTGTTGCCCATGCGATTACAGTCAGTATCTTGCTCTGATCGAGACTAGATAAGGTTATGTGTACCCCCTGTACTTCGGTGTGGACAAGTGGCACATATCTAGGTAAGATATGTTATTGCTATCCATACAGAGCTTTAAACCTCCAGCATAGATGCATCCCAGAACTTGCAGCTGGTTGCGCTGATTATCAGTTCCAGCAAAGCCGTTTACCTGGAAATCGTTGAAAATCTCGCAGTGAGGATTTGCGTATTGAAATGACTCTTCCGCGTTCGAGCCCTACGCAGTGTGTGCTGTTCTGCATTTGCCGTCCAGTCGCATCAGGGGTCCTTTCTGCATACTGCTGAAAGCTGTCGAGCTGGATGATTCCTTTGGCTGAAGTCTTCGGGAATATTATGGCGCACTGCGTGTGCACAAAAACAGAGCTACGGGAGATGCGGTGGTACACACGTCCTGTGGCGCTCTTCGAACGCACCACTCGAATCTCGGCCTTACACGGGCATTCGGCATTCAACTTGCCTTTGAAAAGCGGTGATGTACAAACAAGAGTTGTGTTTGTGCTTCCCTTCCGCTTCAGCCAGTAATTTGTGACCATGTCTTACACAGAAGACACGGATAGCATCACGGGCTTCCCTAATGGTTAGCCACTGCTTTGAGAATAATGCTCCCCAGTCTGTATCTTCGGAGGAGAATTTTTCGTTCACAAACGAACGGTGAACGAAAAACCTCGAGAGACAAACTCCGTGAATGGAGTTTAAGTCTATTGACATCATCCTGACGAACAAAGCAAAATCGCGCCCAACGAAGAGCGGTATCAGGCGACAAAGGTGGAAAGTAAATCGGAGCTTCTGCAGACCGCTTGTATCGGCTGCACCAGCATCCTATTTTATGTATCCCAGGAGCCTGCTCAATTCGACTGGCAACATCCCAGCGGAAGCATAGATCCGAAAAACGGGAATTCGCTTTGAAAAATAAACGAAGATTATTCCCGTTACTTGTTACTGGAGCACTTTTGAATAGTCATTTCCGTCCCTTTACAAACCATTTGCTTGACATCGAGTAGAAAGTTTGATGCAACTCCCAATTATTCTTTTCGACGTTTTTGCTTCCGACAGTATGAGTATGTGTAACATAGCTGAGTGACCTCACTAACCACTGATGGAACTCCTCTTCGCAAACATGACAGATTCTACATTCTCTGGCGAGGGCTATTGTGGCACGTGGAACGGCGTTGTCTGCCATGATGAATAGGTGCGTTTCTTGGGGATACCAGAGCATGCGCTACGATGGTCACGGAACCACCCCTATCCTGCCTGCACAGAATCACGTGCACCCCGCGATATAAATTTGAGCGGGAATGCGACATGTTAAGGAAAGACACGTTCATTCTCTTCATGCAGGCGTACAGACCAGCAGCGTACACCGCTCCACCCACTTCAAACTCGCCATTGCGGGAGCTTATTTCCGCGTGACCGTTTTTTGGAAGGGCCCACCAAGCTTCCCACAGAGGCTGAATGAGCTGAAATCTTAGTGGTTCCGACTTGATATCGTCAGAAATCCAGCTGCGTCGGCAACGCTGAAAGGTGTATCCCTTCGCGCGAAGCATCTTTTTGCTAATTTTTCTTACAGAAACAAAACAGCAAAGGTCATATTGAACTCTGCTATATTCCTCAAAGGGTGATCTACTTATATCTTCCCAGTGATGATCTCGAATATACGATCGATGAGAAGAGAAGGTTCAAACAATCGTGCACTAACACGATGGAAGGCAACTTCCTCTTCGTGGTGGGTTGGACAAGTACCCTATCAATAGGGACGTTCAATAGAAGCCAGATACTGCTATGGGGATCCCGGATCTCCCTGATGGTGGGACGAGTGTAACATCAACCAATGCTGTGGGATGCAATTGGCTGACAAGTGTGACCATACAAACAGAGGGCATGTACAACTTGAACAAACGGCTCAATTAAACTGCACTCTAAAAAACAATGATGCGGATTGAAAAACTTCTTTCGGCAAGTCGATCGTGATATGCTGAGAAAATCTCGTCGGCCAGCTGGGTGTGAATGTGACAGGGACGCAGAGAATAAAAACTGTCATAAAGTGTCAATCTTCAATTTTTATACTCCCTCAATACTGCATGACTTGAATTATCAAATAAATGTGCGTATACGCAATTAGACTGTTTATGTGTACAGACTTCGAAACAAACCCAAGCAGAGAGGATATAAATTTAAAGATGTGGCAAAGCTCACTAATGGATCGCTTCTTCCATTCAATTTCCGAAAAGGGCAAAATTGAACTTTCACGTCACTGTGTAGCAGAAGATTACTGTTCTGAGTGGCAAGGTATTCTGTGTCAAGATGGCCGCATAGTCAAAGTTTTTTATTCGGGCGTTGCCTATGGACAATTCGCATTAGACACCCTTCCCCCTACAGTGAACTACGTTATGATTGTGCAGTGTGCGCAAAAGTACAAAGTAGAAACTCGATCTCTTCCGCGGGAAGCAAAATGTGTTTGGTTACACAAAAATCACCTCTACGGATCGATTAATCTTACTACACTCCCTTCAAAGCTGATCCATCTTGGTATTTGGGAAAACAACCTGAGTGGGGCCATCTCACTCGTCGATTTGCCAAGAAACCTGGTTTCCCTCAAGCTGTACGAAAACAAAATTCAACAAAGTGTTGTTTTCTATTCTAATCTTCCGGCTAGCATTGATAAAATTGAGCTTGTGAAAATAGGCCGATTTTCGGAAATTGGTGAAGTGCGAGCGTTACATCCAGAGGACGTGGTAGTCAGAAAGGAAATTTTCCCCAACTTTCCTATAATCAAAATACATTGACGTCAATATGACGACTGATCAGTCCCCAGATTCGATTGCCGTTTACTTTGTAGACTTCTCCAAATTCTGATGTCATAAAGGTTTTCTTTCAAATAGGTTTTTACTATACACTCCTGTTTAACAAATATGCGCGAAGACACCACTTAGCGATACCTGCAGATGCAGGCCCATTACATGCAAAAGGTTTTCGCGTCATCGACGGAAAGGAATATGCCACATCCCTTGAAAATTTCAATGTGCTTCCAGAAAGCACTCAAGTGACAATTGTGTACGCCTAGATTGGTGTCGAATGTAGTGTGAATAGGTACGTAAGAACGACCGAATGGGATTTCATGGGAAACAACTGTCTTGACATTGAATGTCCTCCAATCACGCTGCAGGAATTCGACTTGCGTGAAATGGACCCCCGGAACAAATATTTCGACACCCGAATACTGACCAAATGACTTGAAGGTTTATTCTCTCGTTGAATATCATCTTCATGGCAGTATCGATCTGGAGACCCTCCCTGAGCGAATGGAGGAACATGACCTATCGCTCAATGGTTTTACAGGCACTGTTCGTCTGACGAGACTTTCCGTGCCGATGTGTGAAGGTTTTCACGCGAATGGCATCGCGGGACAGTGTTTTTGAACTGCATATACCACCACCTGGCTACCATCCGCCACGATATTAACCACGTGGTGGTAGATGTGTTTGACTGTCGCCTCCACCTGACACCTGGGGCCGGTGCCCGTGGCTACCCAGTATCAGGTGACATGCCCTCCCCAAGTTTATTGAGGTAATATATTATGGTGGCCATCCCAGGGTTGGCGGCAATGCGAATCGGTGACAGCAGGGATCTGGAGGCAGCGGTCTCACGCACGCCAGGTCTACATTCGGCCACTCAGGTTTCACTCAGAGAACCCACTCTGCGGGTATCGAACCTGTAACTTCACGCACACGTGGCATCCGCATGACCACCTAACACAGAGCGTGTGCATACGAGCGTGTCGAAAGGCACGTGCAAAAAGAACAAGCGGTTCAATTAAACTGCATTTAAAAGTTACCTTGAGTGGTACTGTATCAATCACATCACCACCATCAACTTAGTACTCGGTTCAAATAACTTTGAGGGCTCGGTGGATTGGACGAAATTGACTGAATCACGCATCGAGATTCAGCTGAACTCTTGCACATGTTCTCACCAATATCGAAAGAATTGGTTGGCGGAAAAACAACCTCACCTCAACAACCCGACTTCAATGTTTGTATCTCCAAAAATATGAAAAATGTCATGATGGCAAGAGTGAAGACCAGCATGCTATTCGAGAGAGAAGATAAAGATAGAAAGTGCTGGTTCTAGAGAAAGTTGGTGTATGAAGAATTTACCCCTCCGAAATTTGGCTTAGCATCCATCCATATGTTGTGCGGTTCATCCATGTGCCTGTGAGTCATTACATTCCGCCAGGCAAGCGAGCTATTGTGTCCCCTTTTCAAGCAGTTTGAGAATTGTATAAGTGTGAGTCATTGCATCTCACACTATCGAACTGTGCTATTTTGAATAGATTCAATACAACGGAAATTTTGAAAACACGCTTCTAGCTGTTTGTTTTGGAACAAAAAAATGATACTGTAAATGATACTTCCACTACTTCTGCTTACCCACGAGGAAGGAGTTCCTTTACCAACGCAAGCATTTCAAGCCTTTCTTATGCGAAAAATCCTGGGAGCTAGGCAAGCGCGATATCCACTACACGAAACCCAACTGGTAGATGAAGGTATGAGGGAAGATGATGCCTGCGTGTGGCGTGGAGTGAAGTGTGAAAACGGGGTTGTGACGGAGATTGTGTGGCAACAAGGCATGGAAATAATCAAAACGGTTTTATATGAATGGTTTCCACCGAGCGTGGAGCGAATCGACTTTGAGAATTTATGCACACATGACTACGTAGAGACACGGTGCCTTCCGAAGAAGCTTCGACAATTTCGCGCTGTTTCATGCGCACTGCGTGGACACTTCGACATGCAGACGCTTCCTTTTTTGCTGGAAGTGCTTGACATCCGGCATAATAATTTCAGTGGCACAGTTTATCTCGATTTGCTACCGCATACGATACAGAGTATTAACCTTTCTGGAAACAGAATAGTGAAGGCAGTGGTGTACAACCATCTTTTGCCAGTTTCACTGCGGAGTGTATACCTCAAACAGACTAACAAAGTCGCGTTACAATGCCTCTGTATGGACGACAAAAATCTCGACAAACGCTTCGATATATGGCATATGTCACCGTGAATTTTATAGAATAAGACAACGCTGTGCATATAGTAAGTACAATTTCCTCGTTTTGAATCTCGTTGTCGCTTTCTGACGTCAATTTTTGTTTAGCTTCTGCATTTTTTCACATACAAACAGTTCCATCTAGGATTTTACACAAAAAGGACATTGTTCTGAAAGAGTCGTGAATCTTCTGCATCGCATTTCAATTATAGTAAAGCCAATTTTCTGTACTCGTCGCTTGCTGGAGTAAAATCAACATTTGTACCTTTTGAGCAATCAGAATCCAATGTTCAACGACTATTATGCTTATAGTTCTCTTACTAGGAGATTATCAAGAAGTCACAAACTTGTGTATGCGTGAGGGAAAGCGATTTACCAGGGTTTCAAAGAAAAAAAGCACTTTGTTAGGAAAAAGATGTGTAGCTTGGTTTGATTTGACCCATTTTGTTTTGCACCAAGATTGAGAGGGGACTCTTCGTGGACCTTTGCAGGAATGCTTCCAATTTTGTTTCTTTAGGTATTCGGTTCCTCAAGGATTGGCCAGGTTACAGTCCCGATTTCAACTCAATCGAATTGCTGTGGGGTTTGTCAAAGAGGCAACTGAATAAAGACAGGATAATTGACACCTCCAACACCTTCCTCGACTTTTGATTGGTGCCACTGGATGAATTGTCTTGCCTGAACATAAATTTATACAATGCCCAAGTGACTATCCAAAATAAAAAAACTTCACCCGAATGTTTGTGTGAAAACTTGCGAACAAATGCTTCAGCCTTCGCGCGTTCGTGGGTTATTTCTGCATATACCACGATGCAAATCATACTGGTCACTAACGCCAGTGTGTGACGCCACGATAGTGATAGGTATGTCTCCTGGATACCAGGTACAAGGAGTAACAATGCATTGCCGATGCTAGCTGTATCATGTCCCGCCTAGGTCCATCCTCAAAGCAGCGCGTAGCTATTGTGGATTGCTCATTGTCATTGAAATCATAGAGAAAATCGAAAGACGGAATTCTTATAGTACATTGTACATCACAATTAGCTTACGTTGGATCATCTCGAAGAGTTTCTGGTCATAGTAGTAACGAGAATGAATCTGCACCCTAATGATACTTCTCGCAACGTTCGACAAGATTGATTTCAAGTTGTTCGTCCATCTCATCACCACGACTCCATCTTTCGGTAGTCTTGCTTTTCTTCACATCAACGATAACTTCCGTGAGTGACCGAGGGATGGTGCCCTGAATATCATAACTTTCGAATGAGTTTCCCTGCATATGGATCTTGCGCATTTTCGGTGGGAGGGTAGCGAGCACGACATCCCCAAAGAACTTGTTAAAGGCCAAATCAATTTCAACCATATTCCGTGGGAGGGACTCACAGCATATAGCGCCACTCAGATCGTTGTACGCTGATCGGAATGACCGCATTGTCGCCGGGAGCTTTCGCAGGTTAATTTCACCACTAAAAGTATTTTCATTGGCACTAAAGTACATCATCTTCTTTGGCAGATTTTCCACATTCAGCTCACCTGAAAAGATGTTATGTTGGAGGAAGCAGTATACGAGTGTTTCGGGCAGATTGCATAAGTCAACTTCGCCTTCGAAGTCATTATTCTGTAGCATCAACCATTCAAGCGTTTTGGGTAGTTGAGTCAAATTCACCGAACCACATAGCTCGTTGTCTGATATATTCAGGGTGCGAAGCTTTGCCGGCAAGTGATTCAGACATACTTCGCCGTGGAATAAATTATATGAAAGATCGAGTACTTTTAATCTCCCTGGCAGTTCAGTAAGGCATATTTCACCACTCAGTGTATTGTCTCTGAGCTCAAGCACTTCGAGTGGGGCCGGTAGCTGCTTAAACTCTACACTCGACGAAAGCATGCAGTTTTCTATTTTTAATTTGATGAGGGTCGGAGGGAGAAATTGAAACGCCAGTGGTCTACTGTGGATGAAGAGATTATCCCACTCAATTTCGATGACTTCTTTGGATCGATTCAAAACGAGTCCTTTCCATTTCTTTATTGGCAGAAAGGACCGCCTCGAATTCTGAAACAACGCTTGATCTGATTCATGAAGCGCGGCGATAAATTTTTCCATAAGATCCTGTTGCGATCCCACACCGTTCTTTTGTTTCGACTGCTCTTTCATTTTCCTCTTATGCTACTAAAAGAGGAAAAAGGTTATGAAAATGCTGTATGAAGGTTTACAGTAGAAAGCTTCATGGAAGACTCTATCGAATCTGATTTTCCAATAATCAATCGGCCGATAACCACAACATTCTTTGTTTGGTGTAAATATATAGATACGCTTAGAAAAATAGTATAATAAGCATGGAAAGTTTGGGCTACATGATAACTTTACTACTTATATATACTTTCGGATTGAGCTGCGAATTCAACATACTTTACATCGTTCCAGAGAAAGTACAAAAACTCGCCGCATTTTGTATTTCCCCGATAAAGCGCCTTCCACATATCGCTCGACTTGCAAAGACCTCGAGCGATGGGTATATCTTTAGAGTTTACGCTATAAACCAGTTCGCACAATGCCGATAATTACTTTTACTCTATTCTCGGGCTCTTGGGTCTGCTCGAAAGAAATAAAATGACTCTTCTCCTCTGCTGCGTGGTTGACCTCTTTTTCACGATCGACGCAGGGAATCCATCAGAAACACGCAACAATATGCAGGACACATTGGTACAGCTTGTGCTTCCCGATGGACTTGCCCAACTATTCGCTGACGGGGAGCCGAATCTTCCGGTCTGTCAATGGCGTGGATTTTGCCGTGAACCCTTTTTATTACATGCCAAGTGCTTTAATGGAATACTCAGAGAACTCGTAGTGGCCAACGACGGGTCGAGGATAGACCGTATTGCGTATTATTACGCACCGCCGACACTTGAGCAGCTCGAAGTGTACGGCTTTGACGTCATTGGGAGATTTGCACCTCGCCTATTGCCACGATCCGCCATCTACGTCATTATCGCAAGGGCACGACTGACAGGCACAGTTGAGTTCCGCGAGCTGCCACGTAACCTGCAAGAGCTTAACCTGTTCGGGAATAACCTTACCGGTCCACTTTTCCTATGCATGCTGCCGGGCAACATACGAATGCTGAACTTTGTTTCCAACGAAATTCATCAAGACCACCTCTTTTATGGAGATCTTCCTGTTGCACTTGAGTCTGTGTTCATCGATCGAGGGAGTGGAACCTTGAAGTCACTCGAAAAGGGGGAACTTTCGAAACAACGGGAGGCGATATTTCATAGACTTTAGTGCAATATGTGAAATCTATCAAGGGAGTTTCAACGAACTGCATTTTTCATTTTTCGGCCATAAGATGGTTCCTCGCGCTAATTGAAGTCCCCAAGTGCAATACCAAAGTATGCGAAAAACATCATGTGAAAGTTCACTGTGTCCAAAAGAAGAGAAAAAACTTATCTGTAAGGATGTCTTTTGATTTCAGGTAGAAGTTGAAATGCCGCCAGTAAACAATGTAAGTTGGGACATTTGTAATTCATTAAACACGATTGTGTATTTCTGCCAGCTCAACTGCTTTTTCATTATAAAACTGCACTTTATCATACTCGAATTCGTTTACTCGAATAAGGGCTCCCACTGCAATCCTGTACTTCCATGATTCGGTTTTCATGTACTTCAATGTTCATTTTCATGAGCCGCCTCGCCTTGACAGCCCCGGCAAACCTATTAAAACTCATGTCAATATGCCCAGTCAGGTTGGAGGGCAGTGCGCAGAGGTCGATTTCACCTTCAAGCTGATTGCTTCGCAATGTAAATTCTTTAAAACCGGGTGGAAAGTTCCTAAACTCGAGCGTTCCACTCAGACAATTGCTTGCTATGTTTAATTGCTCCATCGCCCGTGGGAGATGGCTGAGATCAATTGACCCACTAAGCTTATTTTTTTCAAGGGAGAGCTCTACCAGTTTTTCTGGGAGCCTACAGAGGTCGATAGTCCCGGTAAAGTCATTCAGACGCAGCACAAGGGTTTGAAGGGTTGCCGGAAGATCCGTCAGGTTGAGGTTTCCGGTGAGCGCATTGCTACCAATATAGACAGACTGCATGGTATTTGGAAGCTCAGCGAGCAATAGAGAGCCGTGGAACCGATTTCGATTCAGATTCAACTCAACAAGAGTCCTTGGAAGTCCAGCACAGTCGACTGTCCCGTCAAGATTGTTGAAAAACAAGTTCAGAGCAATCACCGTTGGTGGAAGGTAGCAGAGGTCAATATGCCCACCATGATCCAGAAAGTCCAGCCGCCACGATATACGTTTCACATCATCTTCTGCACAGGTCACACCACTCCAGGTACAGCAGTCATCTGGACGGCGCGATGCATTGCTCATTATCTTCGCAGAGTCTGGGATATCCGCAACGAATAGCTCCATAAGCGTCTGGTGCGGTAAGTCTTGAATAATAAACCGTCCAATGGCAGAGTCAGCAGTAAGGGCGAATAGCATTTCCATGTTTGCATTATTAGGAGAAACGTTGCGCNATGTCAATATGCCCAGTCAGGTTGGAGGGCAGTGCGCAGAGGTCGATTTCACCTTCAAGCTGATTGCTTCGCAATGTAAATTCTTTAAAACCGGGTGGAAAGTTCCTAAACTCGAGCGTTCCACTCAGACAATTGCTTGCTATGTTTAATTGCTCCATCGCCCGTGGGAGATGGCTGAGATCAATTGACCCACTAAGCTTATTTTTTTCAAGGGAGAGCTCTACCAGTTTTTCTGGGAGCCTACAGAGGTCGATAGTCCCGGTAAAGTCATTCAGACGCAGCACAAGGGTTTGAAGGGTTGCCGGAAGATCCGTCAGGTTGAGGTTTCCGGTGAGCGCATTGCTACCAATATAGACAGACTGCATGGTATTTGGAAGCTCAGCGAGCAATAGAGAGCCGTGGAACCGATTTCGATTCAGATTCAACTCAACAAGAGTCCTTGGAAGTCCAGCACAGTCGACTGTCCCGTCAAGATTGTTGAAAAACAAGTTCAGAGCAATCACCGTTGGTGGAAGGTAGCAGAGGTCAATATGCCCACCATGATCCAGAAAGTCCAGCCGCCACGATATACGTTTCACATCATCTTCTGCACAGGTCACACCACTCCAGGTACAGCAGTCATCTGGACGGCGCGATGCATTGCTCATTATCTTCGCAGAGTCTGGGATATCCGCAACGAATAGCTCCATAAGCGTCTGGTGCGGTAAGTCTTGAATAATAAACCGTCCAATGGCAGAGTCAGCAGTAAGGGCGAATAGCATTTCCATGTTTGCATTATTAGGAGAAACGTTGCGCCTGAAATAATATGGTTGATTTTACGACAAAAATCGCAGGAGTTTATCGAAGCATTACTTTTTTCTTCACCGATCAGTTTTGATGAGCGACATGGACGCTTTCGGTTCGGTTCGTTGTGACTTCCCAATATACCAGCTTGCTGCCGGGATTTACTTAAATATTGCGAAGCAGGTAGGAAACCACTGAAGAATTTACCAGAGCACGATACAAGAAAATCATGAAAGCATAAAACCTCATTGATCCGATACTCTAAGGTTCTCTTATATCAAGATGAATGGATTTTTCTTCCAAAACCCATGCAAGGTTTCTTACCTCGTTTCTTAGATTGGTGGGACCATTCAGCTGATTGTATGAAAGATCAATATTGGTGAAAATAATTATCTACATTTGAAAGGTAAATTCGTCATGTTGATATATATCCACAACGTTCACCTCTATAAAGATTGATATCTTTCAACCCATCTGGTAAGTTTGTTAGGCATATATTCCTGGGAAGCGGATCGCGTGTCAGTGAGAATTCAAGGATAGATTGCGGGATGTGTCTCCAGTCAATGAAACCACTGAATTGATTTTGCAAACATTAAATATTTCTCACTTCTCGGGTAGCATTCTAAGGTCGTCAAATCCTTTGAGGGCACTTTCTGAGAGATTGACAACCTCCATGGACACTGGGCTACAAGTGAAACAAAATAACCTTCTGGTCATGTTTGTTGATATAGCAAGATAACGCAATGTGTGCGGGATCTATTGCTCGTCGATAGAACCTTTTAATTAAAGGTGTCCCCAAGAGATATTATCGTAGTGACGTTACTCATTTCTTCATCAATACCGACGTCTTCCCGTTCATTCACCTCATCTGGCCCCTTATGAGAACTCGACATCATTCAAACCTTCAGTCAGAATCTCCACTCATGCTTGCTGTGAGAGGGCAGGCGTAGTTGAGTCTTCAACGCCGAAGAAGGGAACGGGAAGAATTAAAATTATAAAAGCTTCCATCATGCCTTTGTCAATTGCAATGTGACATACTTTTGATAATTGAATACAAAACGGAATACTGCAAGCGTAAAACCCGACAGAAATAGAAACGACAAATAATTTGATATTCAACATATTTATACTTAACGATACGTTTTACCCCTTCACATCACACAGACATCCTCGTGAGAATTCCCATCAAAATCACGGAGAGTCTCTCGAACTTGTTGGAAATACTTCGTGTCGGCATATATCTGCGCTTGACCACCTCGAATAATATACTTTGTACCATTCGCAGTGACCATCCCATCATCCGCGCTCGACGTCGTCAGCCATCTGATCTTAAACCTCCTGCGCTCATCTGATATCTCTGCATGCCCATTGCTTAAACGAAACATAAACCAGCTGGGATCTCCATCAGCGGTGTAGTCGAAGCAAAAATTCCGCAAGTAGACAAGTTTGGCATTTCGCGGAGGTTGAAATGGGAGTCTCAACCCCTCGAGGCTGTCTGCATATTCCTGAATTACGGATAGGTACATCGGCAGATCATCAACCTGGTGATCTTCCGCGGTCACTCGCTGTGAGAGCAGTAGCGAATCGCTCCAATCGCCTTGCGCGCCGGACATTCGCATCACATCGACGGCGCGCAGCATTACAATGCTGTCCTTGTAGTACGTGGTGATATACGGGTGTGGGTGGACGTAGTGGCGACCGATTTGTGTTTCCCTTTTCTCCAGCTGGGGAACGAAAAAAACAAGCTGTCTGGCCTTGTCATAGACGACTGCCGAGTACGAAACAGAAACGGTGTTCAACACAAGACACCCGAAAGCGTCTTCGTTGGACATGTACAAAATATAAATGAGGCCGTTTTCCTTGAGTATCTTGTAGTGCCATATCCATCCAGAACCGTCCAGGATTTCTTGTGGCGCATTTCCTGAAGGGTGAGTGAACTTCCCCTTTTCCTCGATTGGTTTATCGCCTTTCATACCACCGCGGTGCGTAGCTTCCGGCAACCTTGTCTTATTGACTTCAGTCGTGTTTCTGCTTAATTTGGGGGAAGCGCTCAGATGCATGTCTCCGAGTGGTGACGCATTCATGCGAGCATGATGAGGTGTTGGAAGCATGACAGGCGTTTCGCCGGAAGAAACACGGCTTTCTTCTTCACCTTGCAACGGGGATTTCGTTTCCCACCACATCCGTAGCGTTGGCTTCGATTGGCTTGGCCCTTCTCCAAGTCCTTGACGTAGTCGATGGTCCACAACTTGTGACGGTGTATGCGGTGCTGGCTGCGGGCTGTATGGATCGGCGGGAGGGAGAATTTCCATCACACGATCTACGACTGGGCTAAACGATGGTCGATTAAGTTCGTGCTGATCGTCGAAGTTTCCACTTACATCTTGGATTTTACCTGTTATGGTTTCAATAATTTTTCCTTTCGCTATTCCACTTTGGGTATCAGCAAACTTCATCGGCTGGTTGCCAGTGGTTGGCGAATGTCCATTTTCCGTGGCAACCCCGCATGCCTTGCACAAATGGTATCCACTGTGACAATGATAGAACGAACTGTCATCTCCCGGAGAATCGACGAGGGCTTCAGTGGCCTGCGAAGGAGACTTTTTGAAATCATTCGAGTTCTGTAGTGGAATCTCCGAATGGCAGAGATCACACCGAAATTGAATGTTTTGATCTTGGACGGTGCCAAAACGACCGTTAATGCGTCGATCCGTACTAGTTCCGCATTCCATTATATGATGCTTCGGGTATTTAATTTCGTATGGTGTATCGTCGCACCAGGATGACTGGTCCGATTTTTGCACAGGAGATGGAGTATCCATTGTAACGCTACGTTTCATTAAGTCTGACAGAGGGCTCCAGATTGTACTGTCATCGATTGGAGAAGTCTCTACTATTCGCAAAGGAGTATCGAAAGGGTAATCCAGAATGGGAGACGGTGTCGAGAGTGGAGGCCGACCGACTGGAGAGACGTCATGTGATGTTTCGTTCCATGATGGACTCGGCGATTGACTTACAAAACAATTTCCACTTTTCTCTACGTCGTGGCCGGTAAAATCCAAATTCCTATGCTTGTCTATGTATTCCTGTGTGATACTGGAACGTTTTCTGCACTCAATGCTCCTTAATTCAGACAAGTGTGTGATATGTGCACTTATTTGTTTCGATCGTTGTGCCATTTCAACTGCTTGAAGCGACATCAGCTTCACATAGTGTTCTCTTATATTTTCGTAGTGGCGTCGATATTGCTGCTCGCTTGTCTCTAGCTTTTGAATTGGGAAGAAAATCGATTGCGAGGGGTGTTTGTGATCCATTAATTTTAATATAGCAGCCTAATTTCAAAGAAAACGAATTTAGAAATTGTATCGTTAATTTTCCAAGGTAAGCAGGGTGGGTAAATGTCGACTGAAGCAGGCACGATCGATCAATGGCTTTTCCTTCTTCCAGACACATGTTGGAAAAGGAAAAACCGATGGTCGTTCGTTGAATCATTCAATTCAAACGGATACTTTTCACCGTAAGAAACCTGAATAATCACTTCTTCAATTTCAAATGAAAGATGAGGTACCAAGAAGATCACTTTTGCTTTTTTGGCCGATCAGGCGGATAACTGAGCCTGCAGATATTTATCCTTCACTTTATAAAGTATATTTATTATAGAGATATTCTGTATTAAAGTTATTTTTTGTTTTACTTGAAATATACGAGTTAGGTAACTGTATATAGAATAGTAACAGCCGAACAAGGTCAAATGAACTATGTTTCAGTAAAGTAACATTTTCTATTAGTTTTACAACTACACAAATTGCTAAAAATAATTTGTTTTACGATCAAAGAAAAGGTAAATAATTATTTGATTTACTAAAGTAGAAAGGAAACCTATTTGCTTAAATTCTTCAATTTCAAATGAAAGATGAGGTACCAAGAAGATCACTTTTGCTTTTTTGGCCGATCAGGCGGATAACTGAGCCTGCAGATATTTATCCTTCACTTTATAAAGTATATTTATTATAGAGATATTCTGTATTAAAGTTATTTTTTGTTTTACTTGAAATATACGAGTTAGGTAACTGTATATAGAATAGTAACAGCCGAACAAGGTCAAATGAACTATGTTTCAGTAAAGTAACATTTTCTATTAGTTTTACAACTACACAAATTGCTAAAAATAATTTGTTTTACGATCAAAGAAAAGGTAAATAATTATTTGATTTACTAAAGTAGAAAGGAAACCTATTTGCTTAAATTAATTTGCTAGTTTTATTGTACTATAACATGTTTATCATACACAGGTCAACATAGATAGGCACAGATACACGTCAAATTTACCCCGAATTGTATTCTTTTTCATTTTATTCGTTAACTGAAAACATAAGCTTATATAACATTAAGACGTAGCCTGCTTCGTGAATGTTATTCGTACTAATCAGTTTTATCACACTATGAGCTGACCATTTCATCTCTTTATCACGCCTGTCAGCTACCTCCTCACATGTGAGGTACATGTTCGTCATGTGTGCTGACTTTGAAAGAGACAATCCAAGCGGTGAGCATGGAAAATCGAAGATATGGTAAAGCTCACTTATGGAGCGTTTCCTCCATTCAACTTTCCAAGAAAGTAAGCGTATATTGTCACATCACGTTCTCCCAGGGGATAATTATTCTCTTTGGCAAGAGCACTCTCTGGCACATATTACATGTGAAGATGGTCGCAAATTCAAAATCGCGTATTCGAACGGTTCCCATGAACAATTCGAATTAAATGATATTCCCCCTACAGTGGAAGTCATGCTAATTATTCATTTCATTTATGAAAAACTTCGCTTTTAGGCTTCAGAAATTACAAAACAAATAGTAAACAGGACGTTATTCTCGCTAATCACTACCCTTTGCATGCATGGAAATTGTTTTGTAATAAAACTTTTTTTCTGTTCTTTGTTAGCCTTTTTATTTCTCATACATAGAAACAATCCCAAAAAGCAACTCGAATATCTGTTCATCATCAACTCGATGTTCCATCATTGGGAGCATTGGAATTACTCTTGTATCCTCGAGATTAGCAGCCTCAAGAAACTTGGCCTCGAACTTCATTACATATCTAAGGCAATCGATACACTTTTTCTGGTGAGCCCTCCTCATCTTTTCAATAACGAAAGCTTCACCTTCCATCAAACGTGAGTTCACATTCTTGGACCGGAGATACTGCTTGATCTGATGCCAGTGATGCTCAATCGGATTCAGTGAATCTCTTCGTTATAGCTCATTTTGTCACGATGCGTAAATCCCATGTATTGCATGGTTTTCCAAAGTGTCGATCAGGAGAAGCCCCAACGCACATTGGCACAGAGCCTGTCGTACAAATCCATATATGTTGGCTTTCTTTGCATCTCAGTTATGAAGAAGACGTACTCCTCGTTAATTAAGATGATATCCTCTTGTCCCACCTTGGAGAGTCGATTGCGTGTTGTGGTGGGGCTGTCGTCCGGAAACCTGTCAATGCCCTCGCGAATTGCCTTTTTCACAGAAGAGGGTGATGTGCCAAAAAAATAAGAAACGCTCTCGATGGGGTATGTAGCGCCCCTGCAGGGTTCGGCCGCAAATATGTTGTGGATGCTTATGGCATGCCTAGCACCCGCTTTTGTGAGCAGCCTCTTGCCAAGGGAATCATTCCAAAATTGCCAAAAATCGTTTTAAAAATCTTTGGAATGATATTCAGAACATGCATGAATACGGCATGGAATAATTATAGATTTCACAAAATTCCATTTTTTATAACCACAAAATATTTTAGGACAGTTTTTAATACAATTTCACAACATCAAATGAGTGTAAGATTAAAAAAGGTTTATTTTCGACAAACAATTGTTGTTGTTTTCACAGTTTTCATATATTAAGCAGATAATAATTAAAAACCATAAATTTAAGTAATAAATACAGTAGTTATTATTATATTAAGGTTATACTAGAACTATTAAAGTAATAACAGTGGTATTTTGTTAAAAGCGTTCCAAAAAAATTGATTGAACCAATTGTTCAATTTGCACGTACACTCTGTTTTTAGCGCTTTACTTGTGGGCTAATTCCATCCCGTGTAATATCACAGATAGAGAATTAGTAGGCGTTCTCTCGCCTCGCCACTAGGGGGATCCGAGGTGCCCATAGCAATAATCGGCGGTTTCCTGAACTTCCCCATGGATGGGTGACCCATGGCTGGTCCTGACCCACCAACTTGCGGCGGCCATTAATCGGACAGAGTCAAAACAGTAACACGACGAGAGTTTGGAAGGATCCTGGCTTCCCCCACGACGGGGTACTGGTCCAACCCACCAAGAAGCGGTGGCTTTCCATAGTGTCTGCAATAAAACATCAGTAATCGTAGTAATCAGCCTGTTCTGATCTTTTTCGTAATTTCTTCCAAACTGTAATTTATTATCTCTACATAGTAATTTCTCTCTTATCCACCACACCTTATGCTAAACGATGGGAATAGAAAGCTTGAAGTGTCGAACGAATAAACTAATCAAAGGTAGCGTACCAAAAGAAGCACCGTTTGCTCCACTAAGTCCGAGGGCGTCAAAATTGAGGCCACTTGTTGGGAAGATGGAGTCTATGGCCCCCTTAGAACCCTCTCAAGCAACTCTTGCGCGCGATAATAGTACAAATAGCACTCAGTTAGCTGAAATGACGATTTCAATTCCCCAATCAGAAGACATAAGAGATGCTATCAAGCAAGCCAAAGAAAAGGAAAAGCTACTCATCCGTGTGGCGCAGCTTTATCAGCTCTATGGAAGTCCAGCTCATCACATAGAAGAGAGTACACGAAGCGCAGCCGAGGGACTTGGAATGCAACTCGACATAAAATCATTTCCTGGTTTTCTCATCGCCACATTTGCTTCGCAAGACACAAGTGAAACAATATTTCAAACCACAGTGAGTGGATACCACCTCAAGAAGCTGGAGCGAATCGACACCTTTGCGCGTCGCTGTGCTGCTGGTCAGTTTAGCGGAAGCAGTTTAGACGAAGGCATTTCCGAACTTGACACCATTATGATGGCCCCTGACCCATGGTCGATACCTGTTCTTCTCCTGATGTATGGTATCTCTCATGGTCTTTCTGCCCTGTGCTTATTTAACGGTGGGTGGCGTGATGCAGTTTTGTCGGCAGGCCTTGGTGTATTAACCGGCCTGTCAACACTTGAGATAGAGCGATTTATCTCGCCCAAGCTTGTCAAACTGAACGGCTTCTTTTCCTGCCTTATCAACAGCTTCCTTGTTCGAATTATCCAGCTTCATGTGCATCCCTCCATTAGCTTCTTCCCGAGTGTTGTTTCATCTATTCTAGGTATTCTGCCGGGACTTGGTATAACACTTGGTGCGATAGAGATTTCTCAAACCCAAATTGTCGCAGGCACGGCGAGACTGGTGTATTCATTATTCAAGACACTTCTGATAGCCATCGGCATATCGATGGGCTCACAAATTGCATTTCATGTCAGTGGAAAGGAGGCGGCAGATATCGTATCGCTTAATCCTTACACATTGACTCGGTGGCAGTCTGTGGCAGCGTTTCCACTATTGCTTTTCAGCCTGAGTATCATTTCTAACAGCTCATCAAATCAATTTGTGAGTCAGATCATCACAGGTCTTTGCGGGCTCATCGTGTACACAGAATGCGTAGTGCTCAAATTCTCCAAGGAGATGACAGTTACCATTGCGGCCATTGTCGTTGCTTGTGTTGGACATCTCTTTACGATGTATAATCGCCGACCAAGCTTGATTCCGACCCTCTCTGGCTTGTCAATGCTTGTGCCGGGAGGTCTGAGCGTCCGTGGAGCCGCGGGATCAATTGTCGGTGGGGAAGAATTTGGTGAAACAGGATCTATTTTGATCTCTGTTCTCACAGTTGCCACATCGATTTCCCTTGGTGTTTTCATAGCAAATGTCATGATGTATCCTGGGCGCCATCCAAAGCTTGAACGGCTCGGAAGCTGAATAAATATTTCAGATCATAACAGTGGCTTCTTTAAGTAATTCTTTAGAAACGTTATTTTGCAATTGGTTCCGACGTCTACTCCTTAAACCTCCTTTTGTACTTCATTACATATTGTTAAGCTAACTTGAAGCTAAGCTCGAAGCCTATCAACTGGCTGATCCACTCGTGTTGAATCTTTTTTTTTTCAAAGTTTACCACATCGAGATATCAGTGCAGATGCGCTGTATGAAGCGCCGTAGCTTGTGCCACGCCTTAGCAGTCCGTTGCGTATATTCGTATTCTTGTCGGTAAATTTCCAATTGTAATCTATTACGTGATTCACAGCATTATCTATTATGTACATAGCAGTTCCTATTGCATGTGTAGACGAAAGCGTCGGAAGATTCGACCGATCTTCGCTTTCACAGCAAAGTTTGATGGAGCTTTTCATATTTGGACTGAATATGGCGAGCGACATATGTGGCAGTCGCGAAAATCCAGATGAAGTATGCGAATGGACAGGCGTAAAGTGCAATTCCGACATGGAAGTTGAGGCATTCACGTGGTTTTTTAAAAACGAGCATGAGTCTGGCACACTCAGGTTTCAGTACCTCCCATTCAGCATGAAACTGCTGAATATGTCGAGCAATGCCCTACATGGGACAATAGAGTTGGCTGATATCCCCGATGCAATGGAATGTATTGATCTGAGTTTGAACTATCTGACGGGGAGTGTGAACCTTGACATCCTCCCATCGGCACTGCAGGGGCTAGACTTTGGTGGAAACAAATTCCACGGGGAAATATCGTTCAAAAACCTCCCCGAAGGTCTGAGAAAATTAAATCTTTATCGAAATCAGCTGAGCGGGACAATCCGCTTGATTGAAATTCCACCGACATTGGAATGTCTCAATCTCTCAGAAAACCAGTTCAAAGGCTTTCTTCATTTCAGAAAACGTACTGAATCTCGGATTTTCATCAATCGTAAGAGTCTCTATCTGGATGAAAACCAGCTTGCAGGAAGTCTCGAGCTTGATAACCTCCCATGCTCACTACAGAATGTCGACCTAAGTAGAAACGAATTCACCGGAGGAATATCTCTTAATCAACTGCCTGCAGGCCTGAAACAGTTGAAGCTCTTTCGGAATCAGCTGAGCGGTACAATCTGCTTGACACAACTTCCACCAGCATTGGAGTATCTTCATCTCAATAAAAATAACTTCGAGGGCTCGCTGGATTTAACACGACTTCCTGACTCTCTTAAGGAATTTCGTGCAAGTGACAATTTCTTTTCAGGCTCAATAGACTTTGGACACCTCCCAATGAATATTCGGCAGCTGGTCATTTTTAACAACAAGCTTACTGGCACAGTGCGAGTACCGCCTGGTGTTCACATTTTCCTTGATGGAAATGAAAGCCTTCGAGTCGAAAAAGTGTAAGGAAAGGTAATGTCAAAATATCAATAGAATATAATCTAGGCACCATTGACAGGGTTATCGAGTAGACTTTACTTCGTATCTTTCGATGAATCATACCTTTCATGTTGTGCATATTGCCGAAAAAGAATATATCCATGCTCCTTGCATATTCAGACGACAGTATCGGTTTGACAAATCAGCGCTTAATGGAGCTTTTCATATCTGGACTAAATTTGGTCGAGGCAATATGCAGCAGCTGCGATAATCCAGCTGAGCTGTCCGTGTAGAAAGGAGTCACAATGTACGC
This sequence comes from Perkinsela sp. CCAP 1560/4, assembly GCA_001235845.1. NCBI lineage: Eukaryota > Euglenozoa > Kinetoplastea > Prokinetoplastida > Perkinselidae > Perkinsela > Perkinsela sp. CCAP 1560/4. The sequence continues at coordinate 16,514 of LFNC01000432.1, read as the reverse complement.
AGATGGAGATTTTGAGCATTCCCGTCATATAACTCAACTCCGGGATAAGATAGGAACACTTTGGCTTGAGCTTCCTCCCGCGCAGTGTAAAAAATCTCAACGTGTTAATCTATAAACTGCTTGGCACAATTAAGTTTTCTGATTTGCCAGAGAAGATGGAAGTCATAAATATTGAAAGAGAGAGACCAGCTGAACGATATCCTTGAAATCGACAGACCTCCTCAGGCGTTGCAAGAAGTAAAAATGGGTTGAAGCGGATTCACTGCTTGCTGTCCCAATAAAACGAAAACAGACTAGACAGACAGGGCGGATCCCCAAAGAGTACCTCTAGAAGTGTCGCCATAAGAATCAACCAGCCGAATCCATTTAATCTGACCCGGCAGGTTACTAGACCACACTGCGTGCTAGTATATGCTGTTATTCATGAGGAGGAGAAATACAAACGACCGCGGCAAGCTAGTCAAGTCGATCGGTCCAGTAAGCTTATTATTCGGCGTCTCGAATTTGTTTTGGGAGTGTGGTTTAATGGACTCGCCCCTGAAACTTATTACTACCGATATGAAGCGTAACGAGATTTTTCGGCGAGTTTGTACGAGTTGCGATGGTGGAAGTCTGTCTGCACAAAACTATTCGTATGCTTATCACAGAGTGTGGTAGAGCGCTGAGATCGAAGTTCCCGCGGTGAATACAAGAGTATCTGACCACAGCAACAACGTTCTCCGAGCATTAAACGCCCATCCACGCAGAACAGTACGCTTTGAGCTCAGGAAACTTGTGCATTCCTTTCTTTACTATGCTTGCGAAGAATAATTTCATAAGCGATCACTGCCATTCAGTATATTCAAAATTGTCAGCGAATCCACTGCGAAAACAACAAACACAGGCCACATTTGTAATTTTCCAAATCAAATTTGTCTCAAACCATTGGACTTTTACAAACATGTGATGTGAAAGTGTCGATCAACAAAATGTTCCAATGTCATCGTCAAAGCACGCCGAAAAAATAACTGCATATGAAAATCTCAGACGCTGAGATGGCACGAAAAATGTTCTCCCAAAACAGTGTCAGCCTACCCGAAAAACACTTGCACTTAACAGACCATCGTTTTCTCAATACTGTTGCCAGCCAAACCATCCAGTATCATTACATTTATAAATCCTTGGCTCTTATTCAGAAAAGCTGACGACATTCGCATGAAATATTCAAATAATGCAAAAACCAGAGTAGTCAAACACAAAGCATCGCCTTCTTGAAATCCCAAAACTTCGTCTGCTTTCAATTTAACTTTTCATCGCTCATATACTATTCTAAGCATGCTCTTTCGAGGATGTTTTAAGGTGTGATAGATTCGAGATATCTATCATTTTAACAGGCGCACGTGGCGCCCGCTAAATTTACCATTACTCATGCGAATGACACCACCATCAGTGTCTACGAAAGATTGAAATTTCCCGTTGTCGAGTATAAGAGTAACAAGTTTGGAGCGATTACTTGAAAGAACAACGACCTCCTGCTGGAATTTATTGTTTTGAAGGCAGCAACGGTAGAGTGTACTTGGAAGAAACCGAAGATCGATACTCCCAGAGAGACAATTGCCTTCTAACGAGAAATTTTCAAGTGACACTGGCAGCGTGCGCAGATCGATACTCCCGGAAAACTGGTTGCGATATGCCTGGAAAATCCGAAGGGCCTGGGGTAATTTGGTGAGATCAAGTGAGCCGGAAAGCTGATTTTTCGAAACATTAAGTATGCCAAGTTTCTGCGGAAGTTCTACGACGTTAAATGTTCCACCGAATCGGTTTCCGTCGAGGTAGAGCTCAGGCAGCTCTCTTGGCAGGCAAAAAGTGTCAATCGATCCAGAAAGCTCTAACATCGATATGCAACATTGCACCACACTTAATGGTATCCAGCGGAGGTCGATCGATCCACCTTGATGCATTTGACCATACTCACCTTTACTGGTATCACCACCATAGAGACTGAGCCGTGTTTCTGAATCCCATTCGATATACTCAACTTCGCCGTCATCGCCACATTCGACACCATCCCATGAGCAGATCGCCTTGAAATCTCCATTGTTGTCTTGAAACCCCCTTTTGTCATTGAAATCTCCTACGAGAATTTCCATAAGCATTTGCTGCGGCATCGAGTCTTTATCCGGTCGGGCAAGGGTGGTTGGGTCCACGAGGACAAAACAGGATGGAAACATTCTCTTGTTGTATACAAACTGTGATCAAACCAGTTAGCAAGGCAACACATGGAGAAAGAGAGCGCCATATTCTTAAGCCAAGACTCTTGGTCGACGAGGGAGTCGTACGACCCAATCAGTGTGAAACCGAAGTTGGGGAAACGGATTTGATCACTAAACACTTCTACCTTTGTTAGGTATCTCTGTCCCAGATGTGTCATAGACAGGCCCAATCAGATCACAGTCCATGCTATAACACTTCGTCGGAATGTGATGCACGACCAATGTGGCTTGTTCAATTTTATTCGAAAGTAGAGAAACGGTGTTGAGCTCCTCTGGTATGCCTCGGAGGTCGATCGAACCTTCAAACAAGTTGTGGCCCAAATCTAGTTTTCTCAACCTCACTAGAAGACGCGAGAAGTCCGAACTTGCCGAAAATCGATTACACAGCGCGAGGAAACAATGCATTTCACTGGGCATCACAGACAAATCTAGCGGGCCGCAGAAAGCGTTTCGGGCAATGTCAAGAAAGTATACCTTCTCAGGCAGCCCGCCGATTTCGACGGAACTACAAAATTTGCTTTGGAAAATGTGGAACACAGGAAGCGAGTTCGACAGCGTGTTGGTGTCGACAAAGCCCACTGGGTCCATTTGAGAAATATTGAACGTGTTGAGCGATCGCGGAAGCCAACCGCAATCGAAAGTGAAAATGACTCCCATATCAAGCTCATAGCCGAAAATGTCCACTAGTTCATTTTTCCATTCGATCGTCTCGACCTAGAGATCGTCACTGAGTTTGAGCAATGACCATTCACTCATATTCTTATAGCTTCCATCTTTATCCACAATTTTTCTTGGTGCATCAAATCAGAAACGAGCAGTTCCATGAGCGCTTGATCCAGAGTGTTGCCTGGGTCGAACTTCCCGGGCACACAGGCCTCAAACGCAAGAGGAGCAAATATTTGTTTCGTGAACGTAAACATTCGAAAGCTGCTGCTAAAGGTACAGTTTAAAGTCTTGAGTGTGCACGAGGTAACCATCTTTCATCCCTTCGAAAAAATGCTACATTCCCTTCACATGTCAATAAACGCACGATTATGACATCGATAATCGAACTTGCAACCTTCTGGATCCTATTTGCGCAGCCAAAGGAGAAGCTTCGAGAAAGTACACTCGATGGCACAAGAATTTTCGTTATCGCAGCAATATCTGCGGGGCTTCTATAATTTTGCGGGAAATTCCAGAATTACCTATGCTTTGGGCATGAAGGGTCGATCGACTTGGAAGAGGCCATCCATAGCATGCACTGCCTTCAGGGAGTATCCATGCACAATAAAGGGAGGAAAATACGTTACGCATATTATGTAAAGTGAAACTCCAAAAGAGCCTTGCAATAGTCTACATTCAACTTCTACTCGTCTTATCTTATTTCCACTGCATTAGACTTACTGTCAACGTCTTTCACCTTTTATTTTGTCTTTCATAAATTTTCAACTTTCTGCAAAGTGAGGTCATTTCGCGCGATGCACACTGTAGTGCGTGATTTTCTCGGGATATTAGCCTCTCCGCAGAGTTGGTTCGATCTCAAATCTATAAATCGCATTTCATCTGGAAGGTGCATAAAGTCAACCGGGCCTGAAAAGGAATTCCGGTTTACATGTAATTCCACCATTCCATCGGGTAAGCTTGTCAAGTTCAGCGGTCCTGAGAAATTATTATTATCGATGCGCATATATTTGAGCCCTTTCGGAAGGTCCCCTAATTTAACTGTTCCACTCAAGGCATTGAATGACAAGTCTAGCTTTGTCAACTCGGCTGGCAACCGCGTCAAATCAATTCCGCCCGTGAACTCGTTGCTGAATGCGAGCAAATTTATAAGTGATGCTGGGAGGTCTCGAAGGTCGAGATATCCGATGAGCTGATTCAACGAAAGGTTCACAGAATCGATCTCCTTTGGCAAATCTTTCAAACATATTGATCCATTGAATCGGTTGTAATTTAGCGATAAATGCCTCACACCGGCTGGCAAAATGGACAAATCAATTGTGCCGACCAATTTGTTCTTACACACTGAGAAAACGGTGACAGCTGACGGTGTCCATTCCCAATGCAATGATCCTTCAAGACCGTAATTGTCCCAATGTATTGTGTGGAATTTCTCCATTTCCAATTCTACTCCATTCCATTCGTTCACTTCTCTCATCTCACTAGCATCTCCGCAAATTTTCTCTTTATTCTCGATTCCTTCTATGAGCATTTCCATCAATGCCTCCTGAGAAAGTGAAGCGTAGTCCAGACGTCCAAGAGACGAGTCTGCCGATTGAAGAAACACTAGAGAACACATTCTTTATCGTATCAAAAATGGTGCTGCCAAGATTGAAAAGAGCATCATTGGATAATTGTGACCCGTTCTTAGAGAACTAAGGTGAACACAAATACAAAACTAGCCGACGAATAGTACCAAAAGTGTATTCTCATTTTACTGTTGAAAGACATATTGCCATCAACGCACATTAATAGCGAAACATTGATTTCCTTTGTTCTCACGACAAACATAGTGCATTCACCTGTTTTCTTCATTCCAAATGGGAAGACGGCTTACACTTAAAAACGCTTCGTCGCGTAGTTCTTAATGGCATGATGTGTAATCTACTATTATAAATTTAGTAGCGTTAACCCACGCTACTTATGATGACAACAGTGTAACTAGAAGCAAACTTAGTAAGTGGTGACTAAGTGGGCCTCGAAGTCCTGGTATATTTATATATATTCAGTATTGTACTTCGACAAAAATTATTCGCGATATTTTAGCGAGTAGGGAAAAAGTACATTACGTAGCAATAATGATGTCGTGGCAGCAAATCTATTATTGAGCGCGTTACTATGCAGAAGGTACTTAGGCACGTCTTGGCACGGTTACCAGTAAAACCGCTATCGGTGATACTCATTTCATGGTGAAGTATGCAAAAAGGCAACTTTATTCCAGTAATCTAAGACCTAGAACCACAACGATGGTGGTTCCGCTCATGCGCTAATGCGTTAAGAAACAAAACCCTTTCGCAGGATCACCTTACCTTGATACCCCCCTGCTATGAACTTCGTATTGGTGGCAACGCATTTGAGAGAGATATTGATCTTACTATTATTAGCTTGATCTTATAATAGAGTACTTGATCGTATAATAACCTCCCTAATAGCTGCATAGTTTTTTGAACGTACAGTTTGACGGGGCCTTTCGACACGTATGCACATATGCCGTGTTTTCTGCACTATTCTTGTGATCCAATCGCATCCCACGTTTCATCTTGCATGGCATTGATAGAGGTTGCTCTCGCCTTGCCACCAGGAGGATCCGGGATCCCCCATAGCAACAAACAGCGGTTTTCTGAACCTTCCCACAGTAGGGTGCTTGTCCAAACTAACCACCTTGCGGCGGCTGTCGATAGGGTCGGCACCAAAACAGAAACACGACGAGAGTTTGGAAGGCTCCTGGCTTCCCCCACGACGGGGTACTGGCCCAAACCACCACGAAGAGGTGGCCTTCCATCGGGTCAGCAGGAAACATATTATCACTCAGGTGAATCTGCCTGAGAGCACTTCGTGGTGGGTTGGACAAGTACCCTACTGTGGGAAGGTTTAGAAAACCGCTGTTTGTTGCTATGGGGGATCCCGGATCCTCCTGGTGGCAAGGCGAGAGCAACCTCTATCAATGCCATGCAAGATGAAACGTGGGATGCGATTGACTCACAAGAACGACGCTAAAAACAGAGGGCATGTGCAATTTAAACAAAGGGTTCTATTGAAATGCACTCTCAAAATCAAAACCAGTTTGCTGGAACAATGCGTATTCAGTGGACTGTTCATCGGTTGTGCATCATGAATAATGAAACTGGCAAGATATAGAAACGAGAGTTCTTTTCCATAACAGTCTGAGGTAGTCTATTTTCAAGTCAGATTTTCGTTCAATGCCATTTGCATTTTTTGTCTGAAAGTATTTTATTCCACTTGCGGTTTACAATCGCTTGATTTACGTTCACCAAAATGCTCGCATACATTGGAATATACATTGCCGGAGCAGACACCCCCGCGGGTTTCCGCGAATATCAAGGAGCGCTTATGGACCTTTTCTTTTCTTCAATTTCCGACGAAGGCAGGCGAAACCTCTCAGTACTCGATCCGCTTACAGACCACTGCTTCGGATGGAGTGGTGTGACGTGCGTGGAAGATGTGATAGTGAAAGTCAAATATACGAAGCTTCTTTACGGGAACTTTAACATTCGAGCGCTCCCGCCGACTGTAACGTTCTTGCAGGTGTTTGCGTGCCAGCAAAAGTACGCCCTCGAAACGCGCGCACTCCCACGTGCGGCGGAGACAGTTTGGCTCCATCGAAATCGGCTGTTTGGAAGCGTCGAACTCCGGACGCTCCCACCGCGGCTTTGCTGGCTGAGTTTGTGGAGAAACGAGCTTCGGGGCCCTATCATACTGACGAACCTGCCATTCACCCTCCAGTCGCTGCAAATAGGAAATAACAAAATTCGACAGGATATTGTCTATTACGCCAATCTACCGCCAGGCATTAAAATTATCGAGCTCATGTACACCCGTGACAGAACTCCTATTGGTGAAATACGGGCGCTCAATCCTGCAGAAGCTGTCACTGACAAGAGTATTTTCTCCGGATTTCCTGCAAATAGAATCGACTAATTTCCTGAGACAAACTGATGCGAAAATAGAATTGTCCCTGATTTTCATTTGTAATCACAACCATGAGATGGTTTGTGTCGATAAATGCAATAGAACTATTTTACATAAGTAGGCATACACAAATTTATATGAATGAAACGTTGAACAATATTTATGCGTTCAAAATGGCCGATATCGTGCAACTCCCAAGTTTAAAAGTGAACATGGACAGCAATGCCTGTTACTTCAAAACAATCTACAAAAGATCCGAATTTCCGAGTTGTCCACATGGCTTTGCTGAGCCTAGAGGGAGGCTCGTCGTATTCCTGCAGAAGATTACGACTGCTCAACGAATGGTTTCAGAGTATTTTACAATTACAAAAACTTATTTACATTCATGGTTACTGGTATCGTTCATATTACGCGATTACCCTATAGTCGGTTTGGAAGAAAATGGCAAAGTTAAGACATTGAAATATTCATGGAAAGATTGTTATAAATCATTCAGTCGAGTTCGGGCGAAGTATGTATTGATCTCTTAATAATCTTCTGTTTGGTTCCTTTACGTCATGAGTATGTACTTACTCGTACTATGCGCGGATGAGAAGAGACTGGTCTCGCACATCGACGGGAGGAATACGCTCATGCGATTGTTCTTCGAGAATATTTTATATGAAAGAATATATACAATCTCCTACGATCATCCAATTGAAACCTGTTGCAGCTCATGGAAAGGTATACAATTTAAGGATTCCAGTTTGTTCCAAAACGAAAAAGAACAAATCATATAACGATCCTTTTATAACTATAGTAGTATGCCGTGTATCTTTATGCTGATATGATAAGACGCCGATAGCTACCACCAAGCTGGTTCGCTTGTGTTTCTTTCGGTCGGCGGGCTTCTATGCGCGTTTGTTTCCGCGGTCTACCCACTGGATTCATGACTGGAGGAGATGTTGTGACACCATCCGCCACGAGGCATGTCCAGGAAACAAGCTTTACCGTTACCTCCTTGAGGCCTTTCACGTAATCCTCGAGAAGCCATCGTGAGCAAAATCGGCGAATCCAGCCGACGTAGTCATTTGCCTCAACCCTGGCAGATGCCAGGAGTATCAGGTGGCTACATGGTAACTGGAATTGTAGAGGGTATCCGCACTCGCACGTAAGCTTGTCTAGGTCCACTTCGAATCTTTCAAGATGAACTTTTCTGCTCCCAACAACTGGCTGCTTGTTACGAATTTGTACGTGATAATCGTTAGCCAAATCCAACTGGTTGCCATATTGCTCTTGAGCGTACTCAGTTAGCAATTCCAGTCTGGCGAGACCTTTTGTGCAGTGTCTCAATGGTTCGCGTACTGGGCAGCTTGCCGAAAACACAGCGCGTCAAGAGCATAAAGTGGCTTTCTACAGCGTTGCTTGTCCTGTTCCCGTACAGAGTCCTGGTCTTGAAGTGCGACTAGAGACATCAGGTCTTTGGGTCGATCTTCGCGATATAATCAGCTGCCCAAGAACATTTGCTACGCAAGTTGTTTAGGCATATCTTATACGCCTCCTCTGTTTGGCAGCCCTGAATTGCCCCAATATCGTTGCGGTCAACATGGTAACTTGAAGTGTAATCCAGGGAAACGGATTTGCAACTCTCCCGGAGTTACGTTTGGCGTAGAAAAGATACGATCCTGGAGAATCTTCAGTTTCCTAAGCACCCGAGGCGAGGCCTTGGGGGTATAATTCCCGAACCTCCTGTGTTCAAAAGTCGACTTTTTCGAAATAAAGAAACAAGCTTTCTTCTTGAGGTTCCTAGAACGCACTATTATGATAAGTGCTCCACAATGTGATTCTTGAGCTTTTTTGCAATCAACCACACAGAACCGGTAAACAAGGTGCATGTTTGACCCTCCAATATGCTGTGGATCTCTCACCATTGTGAGGTATGTGGATTGTTACTCGTTTTTGAAGCTGTTCAAAAAATTGGTGTTTGAAAAAAAGCACCCATTTTCGTCCACATCCTCAGTATTTTACTCTATAATGCAACCTGGTTATGTGCACACTGCTTTAAACTATAAAATAACAATTACTATATAATAAGCTGGAAAAAAGGTTTACATTTAATTATAAAGTCGTATGATATGGGAAAACAGGAACTTATAATATGAAACAGTCTGCACCTTCGAAATTCGACGCCTTCTTGATTCGCTGCGGAATGGCATATAATTGAGGAACACCAAACGAGACGTCCAGAAGTAAGCTTTACCTATCACATAATCTTCTCTCAGTAATTGTTCCGTTTTTCACTGGAATCGTTCGGATTGATATGACTGCCATTTTATGGCACTCAACTAGGGGTGTAGTTCATGAATTTGTTTTCGTGCACTTACGTGTTTCTAATGAAAATTAAAAATGGGGCATGTTTCATTTTCTGTCAATGCTCAGGGTCCTTCGCTTGAGCTGAAAGCGTATACTATTTCATTTTGAGCACCACTCCATCTTTCTTCACGTTCCACTCAATTTATCACTTCCCAGCGAATGTTTCAACTAACCAATAGATATGTTCACGATTCATACAGCCGATTTACTCTGCGGGAGGTGCTCCATTGAGGATCTGCCCCACCAGTCACTGATGGAGTTACTCATCGTAGAAATTCCGGATTCTTCCAAAGTCTACGAGGGAGATAAGATGACAGGTGACGACTGCTGCACGTGGAAAGGTGTTTTCTGCAAAGATGGGATGGTTCAAAGGATTTCATGGGGGTTTCAGTTCTCACCAGCGTCGGTGCAGATCAATTTGTGTTATGTTCCAGCGAGCGTGACCGAGCTGACAATGCACGCAAATTATTTTTGCGGAAAATTGGAAATCAACGCCCTTCCCAGGGAGCTCCGCCAGCTTAATCTCAGTATAAATCAGTTTCATGGATCCATTTCACTGGTCGAGCTCCCCCCAAACATAATGGTAGTTTCTATTCGGAAAAACGACCTCAGTGGGTCTATCGACCTCCGAGTACTCCCGCCGACCATGCAATCACTCTCGTTGGAACATAATAAGCTAAGTGGTACAATCGACCTTAGTAATCTTCCCGAGGGGCTTTTGGTTCTGTCGCTGAGCGATAACTGCTTTGGTGGACCAATCAATATGACCAAGCTTCCCTCAACCCTGAGCTCAATGAATTTATCGAGTAACAAACTCACTGGAGAAGTAAAGCTCCGAAGTATGCCAATCGGCCTCGATGTTCTATCGCTGCAAAGCAATCACCTTGAGGGAGAAGTTGACTTGCGCTATCTGCCTAAGGACATGGATGGGATGATCCACCTTTCGTACAACAGGTTGACGGGAACTGTACGTATGACTCGTGGCATGCTGATGAATGTGTGGCTTCTAGGGAACCAGATCACCGAAGTCTGTGATGAAAATGAAAAACCTTTGTTGAGTCTGAATATTCATTTAACTTATTCAGAAATATAATCTTCCGTTTATAGAAAGGACGTGAAAACACTGATATAAAATCCTTATTGAAGTGTCTATCGGGGAAAATTACAAATTCCCACTTTGTTTGTACATTTGTTTGATCGTTTTTCTCAAATGCCTCCAAGGAAATGTCCATCTCTCTTACCTGTCTTGACGATAGTTTGTCTTGACCTATGCGACATCGATTCTGGATTATCCGCACTACAAATCCCATGTGTGTTACCCCTGATGGCCTTCATGATTCGGATAAACTTCTTACCAAAGAAATGCTTCCGTAGAAAAGGGTTATCTATGATTTCTACGAATTCGCGTCTGCCGCAAATATCAATTGTCTGAACGAGGTCGTTGTTATTCAATCCTTTGACTGGATGCCGTCAAATCTGCAATGGATTCACATATGTCGTCATATGGACGAGAATTATGGACGCTTGATATTGGGCGAATTTCATTATGCCTACGATATTGAGTCTTCGGGAGTTGTTGAACAACTGGAAGCATCTATTTTGCGATGCCCCAACGAACTTTAAGCGAATAATAAGATTATCCGAACGCTTGCAGTATTCCACTTGCCCTTGAAGGCAGTTTTGGTCGACAACGGTTAGGTGCCGTCATCACTCGGAGACTTCCAAGTATGTGAGAGAAATAACCGGCCTGTGCGCATCAGTTCGCTGAATTGACAGCTAGTGGACACAAAAATCCACCACGATCCGAATGCCCATAAATACTTCACGTAATTTGGGTACTTGGCTATAGAGAAAGTAAACATATTGATACACAATTCTACATTGAATAATGAATTTTGCTATATTCTAAAGGTGTGAGTCACTGACAAATGAGGCGTAGCAAGAATAGATAAGGACTATATATATACTTTCGGATTGAGCTGCGAATTCAACATACTTTACATCGTTCCAGAGAAAGTACAAAAACTCGCCGCATTTTGTATTTCCCCGATAAAGCGCCTTCCACATATCGCTCGACTTGCAAAGACCTCGAGCGATGGGTATATCTTTAGAGTTTACGCTATAAACCAGTTCGCACAATGCCGATAAGTACTTTTACTCTATTCTCGGGCTCTTGGGTCTGCTCAAAAGAAATAAAATGACTCTTCTCCTCTGCTGCGTGGTTGACCTCTTTTTCACGATCGACCCAGGGAATCCATCAGAAACACGCAACAATATGCAGGACACATTGGTACAGCTTGTGCTTCCCGATGGACTTGTCCAAATATTCGCTCACGGGGAGCCGAATCTTCCGGTCTGTCAATGGCGTGAATTTTGCCGTGAACCCTTTTTATTACATGCCAAGTGCTTTAATGGAATACTCAGAGAACTCGTAGTGACCAACGACGGGTCGAGAATAGACCGTATTGCGTATTATTACGCACCGCCGGCACTTGAGCAGCTCGAAGTGTACGGCTTTGACGTCATTGGGAGATTTGCACCTCGCCTATTGCCACGATCCGCCATCTACGTCATTTTTTTTTGAGAGCGCAACAGCACGTGCCGCTCAAGTTTCAATCCCTTTCTCTCCTTTTGAGGGATCGGGAGGCGCACCCAAAAAGGGCCGCCGCTGCGTTTGCAGCAGTTTTTATTATAGGCTTACATTTATAAAAGATATATTTTGCACAAGCCGAAACACGTGTCTCGGTGGCAGGCTTCTGCAGAGATGAAATCGCAGAAGGCGTAGCTCCGGCACGACGGAGCCATTCATCGTCGAAGAGTTGCAAGGCTTCCAAGAGGAAGTCGGGCACTCGTCGCTCGAACCATTGTTTGGCGTCCCCTGGTGGCCGTATGCCATGCTTCATCCGCAGAGCGGCGAAGCGGGGCCAGTGGAACAGGAGGTGCTCCACGGACTCCTCACAGTCACTTGACCGATGACGTTTGGGTAAGCGTCGGTCGAAGTTGTGTGTGCGACGTCATTATCGCGAGGGCACGACTGACAGGCACAGTTGAGTTCCGCGAGCTGCCACGTAACCTGCAAGAGCTTAACCTGTTCGGGAATAACCTTACCGGTCCACTTTTCCTATGCATGCTGCCGAGCAACATACGAATGCTGAACTTTGTTTCCAACGAAATTCATCAAGACCACCTCTTTTATGGAGATCTTCCTGTTGCACTTGAGTCTGTGTTCATCGATCGAGGGAGTGGAACCTTGAAGTCACTCGAAAAGGGGGAACTTTCGAAACAACGGGAGGCGATATTTCATAGACTTTAGTGCAGTATGTGAAATCTATCAAGGGAGTTTCAACGAACTGCATTTTTCATTTTTTGGCCGTAAGCGTGTTTCTTCTTTCTTTGTGATCAAATCCAATACATGGACTAGCTCTTCGTTATCACCTGAGCGCAAAACAGCAACGTGCGTTCAGTAAATTACATTTTTACGAATGCTCACATCCTTCGAGTTTTGGATTGTCACCGTGCCGGAACCCACGCTGCGAATATCTCTGGGAATCTCAGAGTTCGTCGAACTGCCCACAAAGATGGTTTCTCGAGCTGATTAAAGTGTCCAAGTGCAGTACCAGGGTATTCGAAAAGCATCATGTGAAGGTTCACTGTGTCTGTAAAGATGTCTTTTGATTTCAGGTAGAAGTTGAAATTCCGGCAGTAAACAATGTAAGTGCCTTTTTTAAGATAGGGAAACTTCCCATAGGAGGCATATGGTGTAGTCGCAGAGGCCTAAGTAGATGGAATAACCCGTTAGACCTATGGTCTTAGGAACCGAATGTCACGGAAAAGACATGAATAGTGCTTTGGACATCAGTAGGGTGCTGGCATTTGTCTTGCAAAACATAAAAACATAATTACTCAAAAATCGAAAAACGTCAAATATTTATTTGTCATGAAAAGTATACGGATTTCGTATCTAACCCTAAATATAGATGGGAAATAAACGTGGTTGCAATACTCTTATGGAATTCCTTCATAGATTGTGTTTCTCAGCCTCTCGGTGCTTCTTGTCTGAGCTACTGACGACTTGCCATTTCCTGAGTCAAATATTATATTTTACCATAAATTGCATTGCACGTGAAGTCAATAGCAAATATGATTTCCTCTTGAATATGCGCGGTGAGTCGGACTTTCTATAACATGAATTATTTGCTTGGTGCCATCACATCTATTTTTTCGGAGATTTAACTGTAATTTAGAGTAGCGTATTGTTTTCATCAATCTATCCTTCTTTTATCGATCAAGATGCTCACACTTATATTTGGACTATCCATTGACTCATCAATCGGCCGAGCTGATGAAGCACACCTTCCCGAGCAGGCACGGATGGAGCTCTTTATCGATAACCTCCACGAAGCTGACAAACGGCAATTTCTGGACAACGAGAATTTTTACCTCCCATATGAGGTATGGGCAGGGGTGAAAACTGATGCAGAAAACCACGTCACCAGTATCACCTGGAGAAATATTTTTCGTCACGAAGGATCCCTTAATGTGCGTTTTTTGTCACACTCGGTGACCTTCTTGCAAGCAACCGGTTGCGCGCTGCATTCTGGCATCAGTTTGGAAGAGCTGCCGCAGAGTTTGGAAAGTCTGTACTTGTCAGACAACCGGCTGATGGGTGTGGCCAATCTGACAAGCTTGCCTGACGGGCTAAAGTTTCTCTATCTGGGAACGAACCACTTCACTGGGGAAGTGTGCTTAACGAATCTCCCATCGGGTCTTGTGACGATACATGTCTCTGAGAATCGGTTGACCGGGCCGATAGTCATCACGAATCTCCCAGCGTCGCTTAAAATGTTAGCCATCGAAAAGAACTTCTGTAGTGGGAGTCTTGACTTGGACTGCCTTCCGCTTTCACTCGATCGACTTTTTCTTTCAGAGAATCATTTCTCCGGTGAGCTCTGCTTAACTCATCTTCCACGCGCACTGAGATATCTCTCTGCGAGCGACAATAGATTTAGCGGGAGCCTCGATCTTACATGCCTTCCGGAGGCGATGCTCGGTTTGAATCTCTCCAACAATGCGTTCAGTGGAAGTCTCGATCTAAGCTCCCTCTCGCACAATCTTCTCAGGCTGTACCTCATGGATAACCAGCTGAGTGGCCAGCTGTGCATCCATGGTCTCCCGGAGCATATTCGAACGCTGCACCTTGAGGGGAATGCCTTTCAAGGGGACATTGTGTTTGGGGCGATCCCAATTGGACTGGTTGAGATCAGTATCTCCAAGCAACGAGGGGCAAAATTATGTGATTTGGACGGGGAAGCCTTCTTCGACGAGCGAATTCACGTTGTGTATTGACGCAGAAGGCTCACCTCGTGGAACGCATAAGGGTGCTTCACTTCGGTCCACGTAATATGTCGGTACGTACTGTCAAAATATACTTGTTTAGCATGAGAATTTACGGTAAGATTGAGATTAGAAGGGAGTATATTTTTAATCTTTTTCCGCCGCCTTGATATGTGTGAATGTTTCAGTTTGTATGTATTGCAAATAAAATGCCCGAGTTCATGCACAATGTTGAATTAACACCACTTCACTGTTACCGAAGTGGGCGTTAATCTGATATGTATATAATTGGCCCCATTTCGATATCTTGTAATGCTTTCACTCTGGACAATTTACGCTGCTGACGTTTCAAGTATTCCGCTGAGCGACGGAGACCCTTTCCAACGAGAAGGAATGGAAGACAGCTCTAATGGACAGTTTCTATGCACACATATCATCGGAGGGAATACCAAACTATTTGCTGCAAAATACATCGAGCGACTATTGTGCGTGGAGAGGTGTGAAATGCGCTGTTGGGCGGGTGATCAAGGTACTCTACTACGCACAGCAATATGGAAACTATGATATTCACTCATTGCCACCGACGGTGGTGACTATCGCTATTCAATTAGGCATGCAGCGCTACACTGTTCGAACGCGATATCTCCCACAGGCATTGGAATCTTGTTACCTCATCTCTAATCAAATTTACGCTGACCCGACGGAAGGCCACCTCTTCGTGGTGGGTTGGACTAGTACCCATCCATGGAATGGTTCAGGAAACCGCCGTTTCTTGCCATAGGGGATCCCGGATCCTCCTGGTGGCGAGACGAGAGAACGCCCGCTAATTCTCTGTGGTACGAAAATCGGGACGAAATTAGACCACATGAAAAGCGCGCTAAGCAGAGGGCATGTGCATACGTGTCGAAAGGCACGTGCAAATTGAACAATCAATCAAATTTACGGATCGATCGACTTGCGAACACTACCTGTGAACCTCGTCAATCTTGCTCTAGGAGATAATCGGCTGACTGGCCCCATTCCCCTTACGATGTTGCCGCAAAAACTTCAATGTCTCGAAATGCAAGAAAATTTCTTTCGGCAATCAGTTGTTTTCTGTGGCCAACTCCCGCCCAAAATCAAAACAATCACACTCACAGGGAAGGTGCATTCGACAAATCGAATCGGGAAGATATTTGCAACACATCCTGACAGTCTGGTGGAAATTAGCGAGATTTTCCTAAATTTCCCGTCGAAAAATATTCGTTCGGAATAAAAACTTTGATGTGGAACGCTGCGTTCCTTGCTTTTTCATCACTATTGTAACATCTATCGGAACTATTGTCGCTTTCAGAAGCTATTTGTCCACATCAAATCGTTTTTTTTAATGCACATGAGCGCATGCCGATCAAGCATCAGCCTTTTCTTTCCGCTTGAGGGACCGGGGGGCGCACCCAAGAGGGGGCTCCACCGCCGTTGTAGCGGCAGTTCTAGTTCTAGGAATCCCGTATTGGGGATTTGTTGAGATCGTGCATTTTGCACATGCCAAAGAGCTTGCTTCTCTGACGCGTTTCTTCGAGGAAGAACGAACGGAAGGCGTCACTCTGGCTAGCCGATCCCCGACAGTATTGACGGGTGGCCCGGAGCGAAGGTTTTCTCCGATAGTAGGGCTGGCTAGCAGCCGTACGTCCCCGTACCCGAGGCTGGGGAGCAGATGTAAGGCTTCCAAGAGGAAGTCGGGCACTCGTCGCTCGAACCATTGTTGGTTGTGGCCGGATGCCGTGCTTTGTCCGCAGAGCGGTTAAGCGTGGGCAGTCGAAGATGAGGTGTTGAGCGGACTCCTCGCAGTCGCTCGGGCGATGACCTCGTGGTACTCTTCGGTCGATGCCGTGCGTGCGACGCAGGTGCGAGGTGAGTCCCCCTTTGGAGCTGCTCACAAAGCTGCACATATGACACGAGTGGTTA
>LFNC01000427.1:11314-52491 GCA_001235845.1 Perkinsela sp. CCAP 1560/4 | reverse complement strand
TAAGCCAACTTCGAGAAAAAGTACGGCAGCTCAAGTATGCCCACCGGATATGAAAGACGCACACGCGAGATGGGAAGAAATTGTTACTATGTTATGGCGTTTCATGTATTGCATAGTAATCCAGTTGGTTTGGCTTTCATTGCTATCCGTCATTCTATACACCCAGCGTAATAACATTAGATATCTGCTGAAGTTTCGTTAGGCACATCCGAACGGCATAAATTGTTTTACGTAACAAAAAGGATGATCCGGTATAAGTTTTTAGCAGTATCAAAACGGCGTGTTTTTGTTGGACAGTTTATTCGACAGTTACCTTGGTTTAACTTTTTAGTCCTGATAATAGAATTGTCCCAAGCGCCAGCTCCATGATAGAACAGCTCTCGCAAGAACGTAGCAAACCTCGACTAGTCACTGCGCCTTTGACCGAAGCAGACAGGGATTTTTTGAGAGAATACTACTTTGAGGCAGCAGAAAGGTATCCATTGGGGGAAGAACCTCCCACAGAAAAATCAACATTCATTATCACCAAAGTTCTAAGCCACAGATTCTTGTGTACTCTCTTCTGGTCGTCACTGCGCAAGGTCCCCAAACCTGTCGTAACCAGTGGAGAGGGAGCCTGCGTCAATCTTGCGAAATCGAACCTTATAGAAAAAAGTATTCTGAGTAAAGGTGGGGACATCAGTTCGTATACTTTTAAAGAGATGACTTTCGAAGTTCTTCGTACTGCTTCACTGCCATTGACAGTGGGCGATATTGTTGCTGAAGGTAAAAACAGGGGAATGCTTAATACAAAGGGCCTCTCCCCAGAAGCAACACTCGCCTCTGAGCTGAATTGTGGATTGAAACGACATGGTTCTGCATTTCCTTTTGGCAAAATCGGCCCATGTTACTACTTACGTCGCCGTGAACAACAAGTTCTAACGAACATACTCATCACGCCACGATATCAACGGCTCGGTATGCGGCTTTGGGGAAATCGATACAAATATATTCCATACGAATATGAGCATCGTTTTCTCTGCTACAGGACGTCTAGTATTGGAGATGAGGTGGGCCTCGGCGTATTTATCAGAGATGGTATAGAAATTCCCCAGGGGACCATCTTGTGTGAGTATACTGGCATCGTGACCCATGTTCATGGGGGGCATGATGAGAAGAATGATTCGGACGAGGATATACTGCATCCTTATAGCGTGAACACGGGTGCTGGCACGCCCAGTGAGAGTGTGATTCACGGTCGTGATCATAATGGCACTGTACAATGTTACGCCGCACTTATCAATGACGCTGGACCGGCGAACGCCAATGCATCATATGTTGAGCTCGAGGAGGCTCCCGGAAGGGTTTTCGTCATTACGAAACGCCAACTCATGCCTGGTGAAGAGGTCCTCATTCTTTACGGCTGCAAGTACTGGAATATAGATGAATATCCAACCGAGAGCAAATTCTCTGCTTTAGGTGATTGGATAGGCCTTCTAGAACGCTGCCCTGCATCCCATCCACCTGGAGAAGTAGTTATTGAAAAATGCTTGTACTGTGGCACCTTGAATATTCCGTACCGACTTATGCCACTACACGCAACCTATGAATGCCCAGACATTGTTCAGCGACGTAACTGCGAGGACGACATGCAAAGAGGCGAAGGAGAGTTAAATTCGCTGCCGGTGAATGAGTTCACATCATTTTTGCCAGGTGCAAAAAGACCTACACTGTCTACCAGCATGGTAGATGTGAATGATATTTTAACCTATAGTTTTACACATGAGAAGGTTGGAGAAATACTTGAAAGACGGTCTCAACTAAAGAAAGAGAATGAATCACGCATCATGACGACAGATGAACGCACTGAACCAGAAAGCATATTATCGTGAGGAGCGTGGACTACTGACTTTTGTTCATGGCCCGCTGCACGGACAAGTTGACTAGATTCACCAACCTGTGTCAAGCATCGAGAAGGGTTTCTTAGTAAAAGAAATTACACCCTTCAGAGTAGAACAGTGAATGATAATGGAAAAGCAAATTTGCGATAACTATTTTCTTACTCTGATGTTGAAACTTAACCACTATTCAAACGTAATGACAAATTTTCGCCTGGAAAAACAATTCCGACGGCCGCCAGTTGAAAACGGGGGTCCTTTGGGGGATATTGAGATGCAAACGCTTCACTGTTCTCAATTTTTCGGTCCTCCTTCTCGGTCGGTTTCAAGGTTCCATACAAACGAAGTTCCCATTGTAAGACTCTACGGAAGCACTATGGCGGGAAACTCGGTCCTTTTCAACATTTACAACTTCGAGCCATACTTGTGGATCGAAGAGCCTATCGAACTTGGGCCAAGCTGGGATGTGGAATACTTTCGCAAGATGCTGAACGAATCTCTCGAGGCATCGACTCGCTCTCGCTCAGCCATCGTGCGTATAGAGAAAGATTCCAGATCTTCGTTGCTGTATTACAATATTCCTGGACAGAGCCATTCGTCCTTTCTCAAGATAGTCTGCGAGCTACCGGGGCAGATTTCGAAACTGCGCGGGTTACTTGAGGGTGGCGTGAACATCCCAAGAATATGGAATGCACCGAGATCGTTCAACACATACGAATCGAACGTGCTTTTCCCATTACGATTTCTTGTGGACTGCAACGTTGGCGGGAGTAATTGGGTACGAATACCTGCTGGTGGCTATACACCAACGCCGAAGCCAACATCTTCGTGTCAAATCGAAGTTGACGTTTCATACGAAAAAATTCTCCCCTTCGAGGCACACGGCGAGTGGATGAAGATTGCACCATTTCGTATACTCTCCATCGACATTGAATGTAAGGGTCGAAAAGGTTGCTTTCCCGAACCTTCTCAGGACCCGGTCATTCAGATATCGTTTCAAGGAATCTCAACGCTGCAGTCCACTGAGGACCAGACCATTGATATCGATGACCCAGATTGCCATGAGGTCTGTACGTCGCGGTGCCAAAAAGTATTTACTCTCGGAAGCTGTTCGAGTATAGCCGGCTGCACCGTTCACTCCTACGACTCAGAGGAAGAAATGCTCAACGCGTTTGCGGAGTGCCTCAAGTCTTACGATCCCGATTTTCTCACGGGGTATAATGTATCGAACTTTGATTTTCCGTACTTGATAGATAGAGCAGCAGCTCTCAAGCAGACGAACACGTTCTGTACCTGGGGCCGTCTGTACGACGAGCGTACTGCAGTGAAGGAAAAGGCCTTCAGTTCAAAGCAAGCAGGTAACCGAGTTTTCAAGGACCTTGTATGTGACGGTCGTATCGTGCTTGACGTCATCACCTGCATACAGAAAGATTACAAGCTTCGCTCATATTCGCTGAACAGTGTTTCGCAGTTTTTTCTGCGTGAGCAAAAGGAAGACGTGCACCACTCCATTATAGCGGATTTACAAGATGGCGATGAGGAGACACGGCGACGACTTGCGGTGTATTGTTTGAAAGACGCGCTTCTTCCATTGCGACTCATAGAAAAACTCATGCTCCTCATTAATAACATCGAAATGGCACGCGTCGCCGGAATTCCCATCTCGTGGTTGCTCGAGAGAGGCCAGCAAATCAAAGTCTTCTCACAGATGCTTCGAAAAGCCAAAAACCGGAAATTACTCTTTCCAACAACAGAGGGAACGGCGCAGTCCGAGGATGCGTCGAGCTTCGAAGGCGCAACAGTTATTGAGCCGAAGAGGGGATTTTACGAGAAACCCATTGCGACGCTCGATTTCGCCTCACTGTATCCTTCCATTATGATGGCACATAACCTGTGCTACTCCACGCTGATACGTCCAGCCTACGTGAAACAACTCGATCCTTCCACATACTCAGAGTCTCCGTCGGGGCACTTTTTCATCAAAGATGCCCAATTCCGTGGGATTCTTCCAGAGATCCTGCGCGAGCTTTTGGATGCTCGGAAAATCGCGAAAAAGGCCATGGCAGAGGCGAAAGATGCGCTGGAATATGCTGTTCTCAATGGCAGGCAAAACGCGCTCAAAATAAGTGCGAACAGCGTATATGGCTTCACAGGGGCTCAGTTTGGGAGGTTACGCTGCTTGGAGATCAGTGCCTCGGTGACGGCCTTCGGGAGACAGATGATTGACCAGACGAAGGCGATTATCGAAAAGCAATACACTACGGAGAATGGATATCCCGGAAATGCAACTGTCATCTATGGGGACACTGACTCTGTCATGATTAATTTCAACTGCTTCCCAGATGGCTGTACTGATCGTGAGTACCTAGAGTCATCCATGAAACTCGGTAAAGAAGCATCTGCCCTTGTCTCGAAGACTTTCATTCAACCGATCCGACTCGACTTTGAGAAAGTGTATTTCCCCTACATGCTCATGAGTAAAAAGCGGTATGCCGGGTTGTTGTGGACCAACTCGACTGCTTATGACAAGCTTGATGTGAAGGGGATCGAATCTGTTCGGCGAGATAACTGCCCGCTCGTAGCCAATATCGTCGGTACAGTTTTGAACCACGTCCTCATCGACAGAAGTGTTCCACAGGCCGTGCAATACGTCAAACGGACCATTAGTGACCTGCTGATGAACAGACTTGACATTTCCCTGCTCGTTATTTCAAAGACTTTCTCCAAGTCCGAGGACGCATACGTCGGCAAGCAGTCGCACATCGCCCTCGTCGAGCGGATTCGGAAGAGAGACCCACTGAATGCGCCCGTCATTGGCGATCGAGTTGCCTATGTCATCATAAAAGGTCCGAAAGGTGCGAAGCTGTACGAGAAGTCAGAAGATCCGATATACGTTCTGCAACACAACATTGCTATCGACGCGCAGTACTATCTTGACCATCAGCTTTCCCTGCCCATACAACGGCTCTTTGAAGGAATTATTGAATCACCTGAGAGTTTGATTCAGGGGTCTCACACTCGGCACATTTCGATCGTCACGCCAAGCAAGGCGGCCGGAGGAATAATGAAGTTTGCCAAGGTCAATCTGCAATGTTTAGCGTGTCGGACACCGATGACAGCGACCGAAAAGGGGGCGGTTTGTACAACATGCAAACCCAAGGAAATGCAAGTCTTTCTTCGACACATTGAAAAGAGAAACCACTATGAGAGCCTCTATGCGCGAGTGTGGACGGAATGCCAAAGATGTCAAGGCTCACTTCACGAGGAGGTTTTGTGCTCAAGTAAGGATTGCCCAGTATTTTATATGCGGAAAAAAGTGCAAGCTGACTTACGTGAGGAGCAGACCAATGTGAACCGATTCCAAACTCTTGAATGGTGAAGAGAATATTCACGTGAGGTATGGGGCGCTTAGGCTAGTGCCAGTCTCCAATGAGACACCGGAAGTAAAACTACCTTCCCAGATAAATCATCGAACAATTCACTGTGAGTAGTGGGACCATCCATCACCGAACCAGGTCAATAGTTTGCAAACTGACGCGAATTGTAATTAAAGGATGAGCGTGCGATGATCTGAAAGCGAGTAAGCCGAAGAGTGATAGTTGATTTAAACAATTCAGACTAAAAGCATTGTGAGATTGATGAGTTGTGCAAAGAGCTATTTTTAGTTTCATTTTCGCTAGGTTTCATGTTGGCTGCATGGGGATTGTCAGTTTTACCTGTTCTGTTCGTCTGCGTAAGCACCGCTGCTAGTGAAGTGGATAGCCAATAAAGCTACACCGTAACTCCAACTTCTCTCTAGGTTGAAGACTTATTGTTCAGCTAGAATAAACAGAATGTTAATCCGCATTTATGATTCTATGCATAGTCTCGAGGGACTTGGTTTTCGAACAGTTAAGCGATGCGTTGACCTTTCAGAAGTGTTAAGTGGCTTGAGGCGGATGGGTTAGTATGAACGGTGAGTACTTCGTACCGCTGGAAAAATCACTCTTGTCAGCAATGGGCGATAATCGCGCTGTGCAGGAGGCGAAAAATGGCGTCAGCTGTCGTGCAAGATAGTGCCTCATCAAACAGAGCAAGACTATAATTGGTACTGAACATTCGTTGATCCTTTCAGGACTTGGTAGACTGAATTTGCTCGAAATTGTAAAGGTCTTTTAAAAAACCGAACGAGACTTGAATATCCCTCTTGATGGCCAGAATACTTTAGAAAGCGAGCACTGATCTTCCACTGTGGGGGATCAATGAGAAGTGGCGAAGATCCTAAGAACACAACCGCCTATCATCCAAAGGGCCGGAATGCTGCTAGCTTGATGGGCATATCGCGAACTTTCAAATATATATGACGGAACAGCAGACTCAGAGATATGGTCTGTCGCACGTGCGCAGGGCTGACAACAATACCTGATCTGCTTCATGCAGGTTTTGTACGGCTGCTGGGAAAGGTCTCGCAAAAATAGGGGTTATCAGAGAGAGAGCGCACATCACACATTTGCCGTTATCAACCACTATGGCGGATTGACAAGTTTACAGGCCATCTTGAAACAGTGCACAAATCAACCTGGCAGATATATAAAGAAAAAAATCTCTGTCAACCTGGATATGTCAACGCAGCAGTGCGTGTCGATACTGGGCATACGGGCCCACTTTGAGCGTCAGGGTAATAGGAGATTTTTACTTAGTCGCATTTTCAATGGGGGCTTTGAGCACACCACATCAACACACAATACAGTGCGTTTATAAATGCTTTGGTCCTGGGTGAGTTATTCGAAACAAATAGGATGGCGCTAGGTCGACGACTGGCAAAGCTATCGAGTTCGCTACGCGGCTGCAGAAGCATGCTCCAAGTGGATCTATGAGAACCTGCTGCGGTTCTTATCAAGACAACCCTGTGGTTAAAAAAGGACTTAAGCGGTTAATGCGAGGATTATTTATTTATCACATGACGAAGTTGATCGCTTTTCTTAGGAGATACCAGAAATTCATCTCTCCTATGAGCGAAAGGTGCCCTGATTATAGCAAAACCCGATGGTTGTCACTGGGCTGAGTGAGTACCAGGTCACAAAAGACTTAGGTTAAAGCGTAATAACTCGTAGTTCTGCCATCATCCTCAAGCTCCATAAGCTTTTGGCTACTTGACGCGAACTTCTCTCTTCTTTTCTCCCAACTAGATGACGTTTTCCACGAAATACGGGATTATACACGATTAAAGTTTGCAAATGCCCAATATTAGCTTAATCGTGCATAATACATGATTAGCTATGCTCTTCTCATAAGTCTTGCAAATCGTATGCTGTTATCTAATAAAAATAATAATTCAGCCCGGAGAAGGAAGATGGTCCTCCGCCGAATTGGCCCTTCAACAACAAGGCGTATTCCTGAAATTTAAAGTAAAAATGGGACATTTTAAATAAGATGCCCCAATCATACCTATTCGGCACTACAAAACAGGTGGGTGAGCTTAGATAGTAACTTTGCAGTGCTTAGATTATTTAAAGAACTAGTTTATCAATATTGCCCAGCAAAGCAAAAAGATAGCCCCCTGTTGATGCTATTCCGATATCTCTTGCGGAAGCATTTTTTAATTCAACAAATGGCAACTCCTACTAGAATTTACTGCCGTCTCGAATCACTTATTATTATGCTGATGAATCGAAACTATAGCAGATCATAGTATCAGTAGTAATATCCGTCGCCGTCCAGCATGCAGCTAATTAATAATCTGCGCCACAGATCTTCCAGGCTTATGATCCAAGCGCGATTTTTTACTACTGAAAAAATATACTTGCTGAACTTTTTCTTAACATAGTGAAAGGAAATAAAACTGCAACTTCTTACTTCTGTAAAACGTGACGCCGTCAAAAAACCTTTTTTCACGAAATTTACTTTATGTCGTACATTGTACCAGCATATACGGCTAATGTATTTGCATCCTAGGAGAAATAGTTCGAAAAACGTTTACAAGAACGTGTTTCCTTCCCATCTTAGTAATTTCTATTACAAGTATTAGCTAAATTAAACTAGTTCACATGGTTTATGTTTCGGACTTCCTGTACTCAAAGAGTATAGATTCCACGCCGGCTTACCACACCTTCAAAGCTCCTGCTAGCGTAGCTGGAGATAAACCTCGAAATATAACCCTTCTTCCTTACAAGCCCCATTGCCACTTTTTGAAACATTCCCTCGGAAGGCGAGCTTGGACAAATGACAATCATGTGCCGTATATGCACACGCTACCTCAAAGACATTTCGAACCGCTCCTACCACCCTTTGTTTTTGCCGCAGGTCAGTACGATTATAAAACACACATTTGGTCTTTTCGGACGGGATTTCTTCGATGGAGTCTTCCCGGGGCAGCACTTGGAATACTACATTGGGTTGTTCGAATGGAAAGAAATGGTTGGGAGATTAAGAATCCAACAGTTACACAGGGAATTGTTTTTGACGAAGAATAAGCAAGATAGTGTAGTTTGATTGTCCATTTGATTCAAAGAAATCGGAAATGGTATTGCAGTCTCAGCGTATAAATATTGCTTAATCAAGCTACTAACTCCTTACTATCAGAATATATTTCGAATGGGAAAGGCTCTTGAACAGCGCGAGAAGTGTTGGTCTACCCGCGACGAATATTTTAAATGTATTGATGATCCAAGTAACTTTGGGCTCCCGAAAGAAGATGACGTATGCTTGTCTTTGCAGTTGGCGTATGAGAATTCCTGTCCTGAGAGTTGGGTGAAATACTTCCAACAGAAAAAGGATCGTGACTATCTTATATCAGCCCAAGCACAAATTGGTGAGCTAAGGTAAGGAGAAATGCATCGAAATACTTTACCGAGGGTTGGCCGAATATGGCGTGAACCAAAAACCCTCATGAGATGCCTTTCTGTTAGACATTTTTTAGGGAGCAAATTGCATTCGGTGATTAAACATAAAGGAGCTTTGGATGTTGCTTATTTTTATCTTGCTTGGCAAATTTTCATATACACTAGCGAAAATGTCGAAAGTCTCGAAAAAGGATGATGCCGTTCCTCAGCATGCGGACAATGCTCGACTGGCCCAGGTAATGGAAATTCTTGGCCGCACTGGTAGCCGTGGCGGTGTCACCCAAGTGCGAGTCCGTCTTCTCGCTGAAGACGGCTCTATGCAAGATAGTGGTCGCACAATTATTCGAAACGTCAAAGGCCCATGTCGAAAAGACGACGTTTTGGCGCTCATGGAAACTGACAGAGAGGCGAGACGATTGAGATAAAACAAGTAACGATATGGATACGCAAGTCATCGGCTTATATTGGAATGTCTGCTGATTTATTTCTATAACAGTCTTGATTTTTTTCATAGTAAGCGTAGTAATGGACAATCGGATCACTAATGACCGATTGTGGGCATGGCGCTTGATTTGCTTTGGGATTTGTCCGAGAATGCCAGAATATCACGACAGGTGTAGGAGCAAGCTCATACTCTTGTCTCGATGACTGCTGAAAACTTTATTGTGTGTAAACAATAGAATTTGATCTCCAAGAAGTAACCACTTTTTCAACGCGGATCATTCTTTTGTTGTTTCTACCTCAATTTCGCCGTTTAGTATTCCACAATGGTCAAAGTTGCTACACGCCCAAAGCTTTTTGATAAATGGTCACTCGATGAAGTGAAGACAGCTGACCTGTCTCTTCAGGACTACATCAACCTCCGCCCAATCTATGTACCCCATTCAGCGGGCCGCTGGAGCAAAAAGCGCTTCCGCAAGGCTCAGTGCCCTGTCGTTGAGCGTCTGACAAACTCCTTAATGTTCACGCACTATAACAGCGGAAACAAAATGCGCGCTCTGAACATCGTCCGAAACGCACTTGAGATCATTCATCTCGTGACCGACGAGAACCCAGTGCAGATCGTCGTGAATGCGGTTTCCCTCGCAGGCCCACGTGAGGATAGCACCCGAGTCGGAACCGCCGGTGTCGTTCGCCGTCAAGCTGTCGATGTCTCACCCATGCGACGAGTCAACGAAGCGATTTACCTCATGTGCAAAGGCGCACGCGAGGCAAGCTTCCGCTCGATTAAATCCATCGCCGAGTGCCTCGCTGACGAGCTCGTCAACGCCGCAAAGGGCTCCTCAAACTCATATGCCATCAAGAAGAAGGATGAGATCGAGCGTGTCGCCAAGGCAAACCGTTAAGACAAACTAGAGAGAATATCGGAATACTGGTAGGAAATTTCAATTCATACTTTCTATGCTTTCCAGCATTTTGACTAGAGCCGCATGCTGTTTGACGAGTTTTTTGTTTCTAATCGAATTTCGATGCCGAATTGGAAAGCGAAAGATTCCATTGAGCTTCTGCAGTTGAGAAAAGTGACAGGTTCCGCATACCAATCAATGAATGTACAGCTCTGTTTCTGGGCGAGTTCGAGGTTTTTAACACTGTATCTTGGGCGGACATGGCCTTTCAAAGAGTATGTGACCGATCATGTGCTTGACAAAATTAGCTTTCAACTTCCAAACGAATGAATCTGCGCCCACTCGAGAAAGCGGTTCTTCAAACACTTGCTAACTTCTCGCATCTCCCGCAAATTGGCACTTGTCGCTATTTTGCCCCGCCGGGAGCGAGTTTCCCCCGCAGTGCATCCAAACTTGGACGCATGAATCTCCCTTGTTACGAGCCAATCAGGTACATTTGGCCAATGTATCGTATGCGGCGCGACCGCATGCCGACATTTCTACTTCCCGCAAGTCAAACCCTTTTCACCATCTCCGCATAGCTCGTGGTGATTCACGAGCGCGGGACATTCAGTTCATCATTGAAGGCCAACTCACCAATCGCGTGGGTATACAATGTATGTTCAGCGCACTTTTCACAATAAAGTTGTGAAATTCAGTCGATCTCACGAGTTTGCCAACATAATTCCCAATTCAGAATACTACTTGGTGTAGTCAGTCCAAGTTTCAGGCTTGTGTCACGTGTGAACTGTACAGATCGTTCGGCTCACGGACTTTTCGTATTACACAGCTCGACCATCGACTATTCCACGAATAGGCCAAATCCGCATCACACTATGAAAACTTTTCCATGGTCTTCGTGGACCTGTTTTTTTTTGAGAGCGCATCATCACGTGCCGTTCCAACCGCTGACTCCTTCCGGCGCGGTCGGTTTAGTCTTCCGAAATCGTCCTACTGGCCTCTTCGCCATGTGCATAGCGCCGATAGTCTTCGCGGGTTCCGTTCATGCGGTACTTCGAAGGCCGCCCGGGAGATTTCTTCCGTTCAAAGCAAAATGTCACCCCGTCGGGCTGTGTGTTCTGGAGAGGAACAGGCCGAACACTTGAGGTTTTTAGACTATTATAATAATCATTCATTAAGAGCTTCGAGTATGATCTACGTATCCACTCGTTGTGCGGAAGACGCTTAAGCAGAGCGACCGCTACGATATGGGGGCATGGCATGGCGTATTCGGTAAGAATTTCGCCCCTTTTCACGGGGAAAGCACCGCTTTTCGTGCAGTGACATCTGGTAGAACGCCATAGCGCCCAGAGCATCCAATGGCGACATCGCGAGTCTATCCGACATGAGAGAGTTACAACTGTTAACATAATGGCTTGTGCAATGGCCATGTAACGCATGAATGTTTACATGCGGCCAGAAACACCAGTTCTTCGGAGAAATGGCGTCAGGGTATCTCGCCGCGAACGGCGATACTTTTTCTTCGCATACTCTCGCTGGGCCGTTGATAGGGTCGGCGCCAAAACAGAAACACGACGAGAGTTTGGAAGGCTCCTGGCTTCTCCCACGACGGGGTACTGGTCCAACCCACCACGAAGAGGTGGCCTTCCATCGGGTCAGGCCAGCTATTTAGCTGCCATCAGAGCAGCCTGGATGCCACTGAAAACTGCAGCGAACTTCATTGCTAGATACACAAAGTATCAAGATGCAGCACGTGACCGACGTTCAGATGCTGTAAGCAAGAAAGGCCGTTCTTCCAAAAAGACTGGTCGACGATATCCTGGAAATGCCCTGTTTGTCTCTTTCGCAGATCAGGACTCTGGCGAACGACTAGACTCACCGATCGATACTCATCAACGGAGATTATGATATTCCAACGGAGGAGCAAACGTTTTATAGTCCACTTTAAAAGCGACCGCTACTTGGCTAATCTCGCATAGGACGATATGATATGAATATTGGCGCTTGGCTATTA
Source organism: Perkinsela sp. CCAP 1560/4 (assembly GCA_001235845.1). Classification (NCBI taxonomy): domain Eukaryota; phylum Euglenozoa; class Kinetoplastea; order Prokinetoplastida; family Perkinselidae; genus Perkinsela; species Perkinsela sp. CCAP 1560/4. The sequence goes on along the minus strand of LFNC01000427.1, from coordinate 40,433 downwards.
ATAGCGACAGCACGATTCATTCCTACGCTCAGGGAACGATATATTCATACAAGAGGGTGGTCTCGGAGAAGCTCTCATTGAATGTCAAGACCACGATAGCGAAGCGACTGCTCTTTGTGAGGAAGCAATACAGTATGAACAATAGTTTTAAACGTGGGGATGTTTTGTATTTTTCTTTATATGTTTGTATAAGTCGCCTTATACTTTCTGAAAATGTTAAATTCGACGCATTTTATGTTTTGCCCGGACATTTGGTGGGTTTACTTGCGACCTCGAAAAAACATGTGAGGTTCTGTCGATAGGACTCTTCGATTTCGACGACTTTACAGCCATGGGGGTCCATGTGTTTGTTGATTCAACTATGCAACTTCGTACGGACCCGAGACGCGGTTCGGATTTTTCCAGTCTTTTCGTTTCATCATCGAAACCATCTGAGCGACTGCGTCAGAATCCCTCAAAAACGTTCCCAGGGGGCTTCAATATTGGANGTGGGGGGGGGGGGGGGTGAGGCGGCAGTGTTTGTCTGTGTTCCGTTCCACCAACCTTGAATGGCGACAATCTATCGAACTGTGAGTTCGATGCAACACTCGATTTGACGAGACTTCCCAAATATATTTATATCGACGAGAACATGGGGAGAAACCTTGTCGATTCATCAAAAGGAGAGAAAGGGATTCAAACTGAGGAGCGGCACATATACTAGCGGTGGGCGGATGACTAAACAAGCGAGTAAAAAGTTTTGTTTTTGAGTGGAAATAAGAGACATATTACACCTCACGGCTTATTCCACAGCAGTAACCCAAAGGGTGGGGGGACGAAACTATCAATTTTCATACCTCTCGAATCCATACTGCGAGATCAATAATGTTCGACAACGTGTCTCTTTTGCCTCCAAGTGATGATCGTATTGAGTCTTTCCCTGCTTATCTGAGCCCGAATGACGGTAAAACTCTTTGTTCAAAGCTGACCCTTTCTCTGGTTATAATACGAATTTGAAGCATCGACATCGATCTTTTCCATACCCCTCGTGATTACACTTCATCTCCCACCTACTGAGTGACCACTGCCCTCGGGTGGTTTGGATCGCATGCGTTCAGGCGATGTTCAAAATAATGATTCTTTGCCTATAAGTTTGAGAAAGAACTTCACCGCTCTCCTCAGGATCGTGTGAGTAACAAACGTGGAACGTAGTGTTCACCTGACAGCATGCTGACAATGTAATTCCAATTCTTAGTGCATAAGTTTTCTCCAATGCTGCACGTACACACTTCTGAGCCATAATAATAAGTTCCAGTTAACTATGGACAAAGAGAAAAGAACCGTAATGTCAAGATATACGAACTAAAAGCTTATTATGCGAGAGCATTTTTCAATGTTGTCAGATTGGCAGCATAAAAGTGGATATTCAATAGTGAATACAATGTTGGTTTTTATAAGGCCCACAACATATGTATCAGCCTATGTGCATTTGAAAGCCGGCATTGGTGTGGGTACCAAGCAGCATGAGGAAAGTCAACAGCCTCAGACGTTATTTATTTCTATTTCACTGGCTCGATCGATTTGGTACTTATCGCACAGAGCCGTGGCACTGCAGGCGGATCGTTTCGTCGTCGATTCGGCAGAAATGTGCTAAGGAAATAAAGGTGGTCTGATAAGCGAAGATTATGTCAAGATCCTGCAATGAAGATGCATTGTGGACTCGGAATGGCCACCTGAAGATAGCGCTCTGTACCATAGGGCAAAGTTCACGAAGTCGTTCATCGGGGATCAGTGAGTCAAAGAGTGGCCATTACACAGCGCGGGTCCAAATCGGAAGGGTTTGGAGCTTAGCATAGACTGACCCCAATGCGGTATCGAACGACATAGTTCGCAGTCATTCTGCGAGCACGCTAGAAACGTTATACGTTTATACCAAGATGACTAATCCACAATAATCCCCATCATTGAAAAGGCTGGAGACAGAAATCCTGATATTGGACTTTGAAGCTAATCCATGGATGCGAAAGGGACGCAATGCCCATGCGGTCATTGAGCAAGTTATAAAGTCAATTTCCGTCCTCGCACTCTCGGAGAATGAGAAACTGCTTTATATTTGTATTGCGGATTCCCATTCTGTTTAGTAACACTCTGACTGCGAGGTAACTCGCATCAAGATATGACTGTCCAAGCTGGCTTGAATGTACCCACGAAAAGTGAAACACTGAATCACTCCCCACAAACATACAAAAGCAGGCGTTGGACTCGTAAATCGGAACACCCCCTTGTCTGAGCTAGCCTTTACGTTGCCCATCGATTATCTTGAGCGAAACATTCCAATGATCACCAATAACAATACAAAACTGAAGGTTGCGAAAAGTCTTTCATTGCCCTGGCGGCATGGTGAACTTTCGAAGTGAGAGCAGGTCATAATCAGCATCCGCCCTGATATGCCGACGACAATAATCCCCAAATCTGCTGCTTTTTTTTTGAGAGCGCAACAGCACGTGCCGCTCAAGTTTCAATCCCTTTCTCTCCTTTTGAGGGATCGGGAGGCGCACCCAAAAAGGGCCGCCGCTGCGCTTGCAGCAGTTTTTATTATAGGTTTACATTTATAAAAGATATATTTTGCACAAGCCGAAACACGTGTCTCGGTGGCAGGCTTCTGCAGAGAAGAAATCGCAGAAGACGTAGCTCCGGCGCGACGGAGCCATTCATCGTCGAAGAGTTGCAAGGCTTCCCGGAGGAAATCAGGAACTCTCCGCTCAAACCATTGTTTAACGTCCCCTGGTGGCCGGATGCCATGCTTCATCCGCAGAGCGGCGAAGCGGGGGCAGTGGAACAGGAGGTGCTCCACGGACTCCTCACAGTCACTTGACCGATGACGTTTGGGTAAGCGTCGGTCGAAGTTGTGTGTGCGAAGCAGATGGGAGGTGAGACCCCCTTTGGTTCCGCTCGCAAAGCTACACAGATGGCACATGTGATCGTGCGGGGCCGACGGCGCCGCAGGTTGAGGTGCGGGCCGCGCTCGCTTGATCCGTGCTTCATCTCGGTGCATCGCCACGACATGCCGGTTCACACTTGCGACCGTTGGACATATCCTCGGGCAGTACGGGCACTTTTGTGGTGCCGTCCGATCACCCGGTGGCGCTGGCGGTGCACGCTGTAGCGGGCCTCCTGGTGGTCATAGCCGTGCGTTGTGACGAGGTGGTTCACCCCGGGTCGAGCGCGAAGCAAGCACCACGGCGCACTCAGGGCAGGCGACTGCATCGGTGGTCCGTCCTCGTTTCCGGGACGGTTCGACGGTCGTGGGGGCGGAGGATGCACCCGGGGGTTCCGAGCAGAACCGGCAGGCCTTTGGAACCGACGGGTTCAAGATGCGGTGCAGGTCGCCCCAGTAAGGAGACCAGTTTGTGCGGGTTTGGCTTGCCAGGCAATCAAGGGGGCGGACACGAGTGAGGTGTTTCGTCTTGGTCAGCTTGATGCCAACCACTCGTCTTCGATGTGTTTCGCGTGCTTCCAGCTTCTTGGAGGTATCGCCCGCTTGGCAGACCATGATCGTCATAGAATGCTGACGTGTTCCGCCGTGAAGGAGAGGCTTCAATTTTGGGCATTGGTATAATCCACTTCCAGTCTAGGCAAGTGAGAGAACCGTTGCAAAACGTCGAAGCTGGTGATCTAAGGATGCGTCTGCGGGTCTCGGGCGAGCGCGATGGGGAGTAGTCCCGGCCGCGTCTTGGCGGCAGTGAGCGAGAGCGTCTGCGGTAGCGTGGGGCCTCTTCCTCCTCGTCGCGGTACCGGCGGCTGGGCGGCGAACGGTCATCGAAGCGGCGTGGCGGGTATGAGTCGCCGTAGCCGCCGATGTCTGAGCCTGTCTTGGCGATGGCAGCGTTCTTGTCGTCGTTGTTGCTGAACCCGACAAAGGCGAAGACGCCGTTGCGCGCGCGGTAGAAGTCGGTCACAGTGCCGACGCTCTTTTCAAAGTACTCCCGAACTTCGTCGTCGGGGGTTTCCATCGTGAGGCCTCCGACGAAGACCTTGTTGGCGTCGCGGTCACCGCGGCCGCCGGCAGCGCCGAAGATGCGCTTCGCTTCGAGCTTGATCGTCATGTCGTTAAAGTTGCGAGCATCGAAGGCGAGCGCCTGCTGCTGGGATGGCACGTTGTCGAATCCGACAAACCCGAAGGTGTTGGGGCCGTTGTCCTTGAGGAAGATGTCGACGACCTCACCGCAGCTGGAGAAAAAGTTGCGGACTTCGTCTTCGGTGATGCCGCTTGGGAGGTTGCGCACGCAGATTTTAACTGGGATCAGCAAGGAATTACTACTCCTTGCCCTGGTATCCTGGAAACACATCTACCACTAGCGTTAGTGGCCAGCATGATTTGCATTGTGGTATATGCAGTAGCCCACGAACGCGCGAAGGCTTCTTCGAAGCGTTGGTTAGCAACTCTTCTACAAATCTGCTGCTTTGCGCCCAGCCATTGCACACAAAAGTGATCAAGTTTCCTCGCGTGATGCCTCCATTGATCCTAACCAATAGCTAAACGTATATGACTTGCACTGATGGGCCAAATAAATTGGCGTGAGGAGAAAATGTGTTCAATACTTCAAAATAATCTAGACTCTTGCTCTTTATGGACCTTTTCTGTTATTATTTCTTGACCGTCTTCTTGGTGGCCTTGACGACAACCTTGGACTTTGGCTTAGCGACGGCAGGCTTCTTCGCGGGTGCTTTGACGGCCTTCTTTGGAGTGACTTTCTTGGCAGTTGCTTTGACGGTCTTCTTTGGTGTGACTTTCTTCGCGACTGGCTTGGCAGCCTTCTTGGGCGTGACTTTCTTCGCAACCTTGACGACAGCCTTGGCTTTCTTTGCTGGCTTAGCGGCGGCTTTCTTTGCGGCTGCTGGCTTTTTAGCGGCAACGGCGGCCTTGACTGGCTTGGCCTTGGCAACGACTGGCTTTTTAGTGGCTGTCACTTTCTTGCTTTTGGAAATTGGTAGTTTAGCCTTGGGCGCCATTATGAATACAGAGTTATGAAAACTGTTTTAAATGGAGGTGTGATTCGTGAAACGAAAACTGCAAACCAGATATTCCCCGAGATATTGGCATTTATTGGGACTTTGGGCCTCGGGGGATCGAAGGCCTAGACTTAGACGCCTTTACATTTCATAGGCGTATGAAAAAAGCGAAAGCATACAATGAGTTATCTACAAGCGGAGCGTTCAATGCTACTGCATATACGAATTATAATATTATCATGACTCTTATGCTATACTGTTTCCTTCTGTTGGTTCTTCAACACACTGTTCATTAGGCTGAGTCCTTGCCTCGTTTAATGAAGTACAGGGCAGCCAGGCCAATCACTGCCAAGACGGCAACAACTATGACAACGGAAAGAATGACGACCTTTTTGGTGCTCTTTTTGTTGTCGACGACCTTTTCTCCGCTTTCCTCAATGAGTTCATCATCGTGGTGCACGTCCTCATCATCGAAGTCATGGCTGTCGGCGCTTTTTTCTTCGACGGCGGCTTCCTCACTCTTCCAAATGAGGCTGCTGAACCATTGGCCCCACGTGGGACTCTCTACAGCTTCTGCAATAGCTGAATCAGAACCATTGGATTCCTCTTCGGTCTCTTGGATATCTAAGAACTCATCAAGCTCGAGGTGCTCGGCCTGGTCAGCGATGATGACTTCTTTCTCCTCGCAACGTGTACCCAGAAGGCACACGAGGAGGACGACAAGGCTTGATAAACTGGCGAATTTCATGTTGATTTGTAGTGACACTTTAATAATACAGAATATATTGTTTCCCAAAAATGACTCACCAGAAAGGTGAGGTACAATAAAAGTTAATCTTATTCTTTTAATTCTTAAGAATTTTATTTTCTTGACAGCTCCATCACAATAAGAGTACAGAGGAATCCATATCCGGGTATATTTTATTATGCAAGCATGAGCGACATTGAATCCGAGTAGATCTACTAAAAGGAACCAACATGATGAAAAATGAAATTCAATCAATAGTACTCAAGGCTTGAAAACAGGAGTTTTGTATTTCTATTCAGCAACTGCAGATAATTCCCTATACCTTCTCGCCCTTGAGGCCATCTTTGAAGTAGTAAAAGTATGCATCTTCACCGTCCCACTTGGCCAGAACAGTGATACCTTCAGGATCCATGCTTTCACCGGTGAAGAACTGGTATTCGTCGAATTCGCTCAATACCTTCTTAATGAAAGCTTGTGCACCTTGCTTGAAGGTATCGACCAAACTTGGATCAGTTTTTTCAAGATTTTCAATAAGCTTCTTCATGTACCCCTTAACGTACGCAGTGTAGCTCTTTTTGTCGTACATGGTCTCTGCTAGCCTATTGAAGTGAACAATATCTACCACCTTGGCCTGTCCATCGTCCATACCGTCGGCAGTGGCTCCCTCTCCTGCGTCCTCGTCCACGTTGGTTGAGATTCCGTAATCTTCTCCTCCGATGGAAATGTACTTTCCTTTGACAACAAAAACTACGTCATTCATGACTTCTAGAGTGCGATCGTTATCGCACAGGACCTCATCTCCTGAAAGAATGCACTTGTAGATCTTCATAAATCCTTAGAGAAGATAAATGCCGAAAAAATAGCAAAAGTAGCGAGAATTGGCTGTAAGGGCATGTGGCGAAAATACTCAAAGTAACTGCACGCACGCACAAGTTTAAAATTAATCTCATCAACAGAAGTAATTTTCTTTTTAGGAAATCCTTCCAGGTTTACTGCTAAAAAATTGTCAGAAACGGAAAAAAGGTAATGCAGAAATTATATTATAACATTAAAAAATCATCCTACCAAGGATGCGATTATCTAATCTAATATTATATAGCTGTCTCCGGAGCGTATGCCTTGATGTAAACTGTGCTTTGGGGTTAATACTACGTTTTGCTTTTAATAAAACTAGAAATCTTAGTAATAATTTTCGTCTCGTGTGGAACTGGTCTTCGATAGGAAAACTTTCGCGATTTGTGCCGTTGTTTAATAGACAAATACAGAAGGAAGGCAAGTTTGTGCACGTATCAGCTAGTTTAGTCAACCCAAACACTGAAGCAACAGAACTACACATTTCTGCGTGTGTCTTGCTACCAACTCCTCCTGAAATACTCTTTTTGAGCAGCTGTTTTCGAATGATCCTAGCGTATGAGGCCTTGCTCTTCTTGAACGTTAGCTCCAAACTGAAGCGGTGCAATCTACTATCCTTATAAGAGAGCAGCACGGTTGCTTACTCTAAATAGCTGCATACTACATATCCTAGGATCGATACGTACCTTCTGAGCAACATCAGCTTCAAGATCGTTTAATATGGCCATCTGTCCGATGCAGTGTTTGATAGCAACGAACAACCTTGAATGCCCGTTCTCTGTGATATTAGCTCGGTAGATCGGACGTGCAGTGTTTTTCAGGAAGCCACGTGAGATCGATGACAGGGAGAAGCAATTCTTGCTTCACACAGCGGGTTATTAATAAGTGCTTTCTCGATCCGGACAGGTACAGAAGACACTATGGAAAGGATGCAATCTGTGCTTTAAGGATCTCGTTTGAGTCTAGGTGCTTCTAACTCTCGTGAAAGGTCAGGCAGTGATCAGTATGCTCAGCCTGCTGCAGAATCTAATTCAGCTACGTAGGGATGAGTATTGCAATAATGTAGATCTATCTGGACTCTACTGTACGTAAGGATAGTTTTATTTTTGTTACACAACCTGGAGATAGAGTGGTGCCCTTTGCATTTCGCGACGAAATCAGTAAATAGATTCTTCTAAGGGTGATTCCAAGTTTTACGACAAGCGTGCCGGTCTTAGAGAAAAAATTGAGAAACGTTCGTGTTAAAATTTGCAAGTACCCTAACAGCACTATTAATGCAGATAATATTTGAAATATTTTTGTACTCGTTAAACCAGTGTCTGCTAGGAGTTAGCTTGTGCGATGAGTTTACCGGAAAGCGTTATGACTATCTGATGGAACAGCAACTTATTTTTTGGATTTATTAGCTGAGAAATAAGCAACTCTTTTAACATGAGATGTGATGCGGATTGTACATCTTATTTGTTATTTGGCTTTAAACTACTGAAAACTCACCATGTGTGGTCATGAGCATAGAAAAAGAGCAGTGGACAGAAAATCAGGGCTTTGGATGTCTCAGTGCTTCTCAGGTTGGATGCGCTCTTGGATTAAGGGGATGTATAAGCGATTTCATTCAATACGAAAGAGAGCTGAAGTATACTCACCTAGCATTTAGAGGGAACGAGTTTACTTCTCATGGAATACGCACTGAGCCCATTGCGCGAGCTGTGTACGAATTTTGGACGGGGAATTTTGTACTTGATGGCGGTTTTCATGTTCACCACACTCATTCATTCCTCGCCTGCTCTCCAGACGGTATAGTTGTCAACAACGATAGAACAATTGGCATACTGGAAATTAAATCTCCCTCTTATGCACTATATTCCCCTGGGAAAGAAGATAATATGGACAACGGAATTCCAAAGACATATATGTGTCAAATGCAGTGCCAGATGCATATTACTCAGTCAGTATACTGTGACTTTTTTGTATATCTGCACTCTAAGAAAGACAAAGTATCCTGGAGGGTGAAAAGGAACGATGCTTGGTGGTTGTGGGCGTTAAGCAAATTAAAACTAGTAAGTCGTGCTATTGGGTCTGAAACTGTTCCCGAAGCTTTACAAAGCAGGAGCTTTCGCTTTCCCGATTTCGATTTCGAACAAATTGAGTGTATCTTGCTCATTGGACCGAATGAAGGCGAACCCTATGGTGCACCTTTGTTGAAACTTCCAGTGGGGTATCCCATTGCCACGAATGAAATAGTTTTTCTGTATGATAGGGAAGCGACGATTCAAAAAAACTTAGATTTGAATAAAAGCGGAATCGGCCTTCGCACAGATCGATACAATCGCAGTCGAACAGTTAAGGTAATTGAGGTGGGAACAGCAAAAGAACCTTTTTTTCTTGTGTCAGATGTGAGAACAAATTATAATTATCGTGTGCTCGGGAAACAAATGTACCCTTCCCAACTAAGCGATTACACGAATTTCTGTACTCAACGGTCTATAGGAAAGGGCGACAATGCATTGTTATCTAGAAAGAGAATCTTCTCAGAGCAAATATTGGCTTCCCCTCCAACGCACATTACCCCTTTGTTACACTCTACAAAGGATATCAACGAGTATTATTGCATGTTGGACAATAGCTCGAATATACACGTTGTTGAAGGACATATTCGCGAATATGATAAGAAGCCCCTTGAAAAGCTCTACGAAAAAACTATCCAGCGATTCAAGAACTGTACTAATTCCAGCTTCGAAGACTTCATGAGTTGCTTTCAATCACACTGTAAAGGAACCAATGACACAGAAAAATCAGCTTACCTATCGAATCTTCGCACGAGGCTTACGGATGATTCAACCCAGTTTATTTTTATTATCGGAAACATTCCATCATGCCTAGGGGACGTCGAATTACCCCCAGAGTGGGTAACCCCAACACTCGTCTTACCCACGGATACAAACATGCACCTAAAAAATAGGACGGGTCATAATAGCCGTCATTGCAACATTATTGTATGGAGTGACGGTAGTCTCCAGCATCGTGTATCAGTCATTGAAAAGTATTGGAATTAATGAAATTCTCTACATCCAATGAGAACGCAAAAATACACGCCTGTGCACGTATATTCTATGAATAGAGAGCTATCGCAAACTTTGGAGAGCATGGCATACTTTTCGTAGTAGTAGTGTGTCTCTTTTCTCACCAAATACTATATAATCTCTTCTTTTTGCACAGTCTTCATCTGTAGATCTCCAGAGAATGAGGCATCCAGGTCTACGGCTTGAAATCCTGGCGGTTGTGCTGACGTGTACCGCCTTTGCGTTGGGCTTTGATGTTGATGAGCGCGATGTATTATGGTACGGCCAGGACGACATTGATGACCAAACTGCGATGGAAGCTATGATGAAAGCGATAGACGGAAACGGAGCTTTCTGTGATCTCGATGGAGACTTTCTGCCGGTTTGTACATGGAGCGGTGTGGAGTGTAACTCTGAAGACCAGGTAGAATCCATCAACTGGAGTGACATGTCGACAGGTATCACAGGAGGACATATTCTCATTGAATGGCTCCCAAGGAGGCTACAAAACATCTGCATTCCGGATCGGGAATTGAATGGCGAGATCGAAACAGTCCTGCTACCTCCAAAAACAAGGGAGGTTATCCTGTCTGGGAACCACCTTCACGGTTCTCTTGACTGCACGCAGTTCCCACCTCTCCTCGAGGTTTTCGACGTGCACAGCAACTTACTTCACGGTCCTCTGGACCTCACCCACTTGTCAACTCTGTTGCGAATACTGAGGGTCGACGACAACCGCATTCATCAGGACGTCGTGCCGGTTCTTCTATCATCGAGCATCTCGCTCATCGATGTTCGCTTCAACCAAATCGGTGCGTTCGTTACTCAAAAAGGCACTGAGTGCACTGATTCACGCATCTTTGTGTAGAAACAGGATCATTCTATCATGATCAGATGTTTCAAACAGAATTTGTTTTAAATAATACGGGCTTTGTCTTTTCATTTTATAGGCGATACGAGTGTGGCGCTTCACTGAGAGCACTTCGTACGATATTTTTGGATTCGGTAAGTTTATTGATTTTTCTAATGCGTTCACGGAAAAGAAAAGAGGCGATCGAGGATTTCTGATATTTCGTAGGTGTCGAGTGTCCGTGGAACAATATCATGCTACCCTGTCGTCGTTCACCCGAAGAGCAATTTTCTTTCTCAGTGGTACTCGGCGAATAGTTTTTCAACATTTCAAATGAAGTAGAATGTCAGACGATTCCGGAAAGAAAAAAGGCTCCCAAAAAAGGAACGCCGATCGCACCCACAGCCTCACTGTCGAGATTGCTCTTGAGGCCCATATCTTGCGCTTCCTCCGAGATCGTGGACATCATCACCTGATTGAGGCTTGTAAAGGGACATTCTCAGATGTTGCGTTTGATCGTTCTCTTCGGCTGACCCATCGATTGGAGGAACTCGTGAATAAGCACCTCATGAAGGTCTCGATCGTCTCCAAAAAGCCGCTCAACAACTTGATCACCATTGGGAGGAGCATGCAAAACTTTCAACGAGACCGGCTCTCCAATCCACCTGCCCCTGGAAGTGCATGTCTTGAGAGTTTTCAGGCCTTTCCCAACCGAGCACCCCCCAATGGATGGTACGGCAGCGCGAGGCAGATGAGAGTTCGGAAGGCCTTTGATAAATATTCCAGGTTTACGTACGCTCAAAACAAAAAGCTGACCCCTGCTGCCTCTCAACCGATGACGCAACATAGTCCGTATGAACAACCGCCGCCGGAACAGCCCATTTCACAGGCGACGAGTGCAAGCGACATGGTCACCGACGACATCACTTTGGAAGCAACACAACCAGCTCCAATGAATTTGTATGATAGCGACTTGGATGGCTTTGTAGATGAGTAGACGTCTAGTCAGCTCGCTTGTGAATTCTTCTTACTACTGAGTGGCAGTCAGTGTTTGAAGTCCTTTATCTCCCGATGAAGAAATAGTATTCTTTGAAGTAGCCAATTTCGATACCATCGCTTTCTGTGCGCTTCGCTTCCAAGGAAATCGCTCATCGAAAGTTGACATAGTGTACATCCCTCTTTCAGATTTAAAAAGTGTAATAGAATGCCTACATAGCTTCGATTGGAAGTTTGTGATGTATTGGTAGAGCCATTTCGTACGAGAACACAGCTGATCTTTTGGAGACAATTGCGTCGAGAGACGTCCGGGATATACCCAGAAGATGAGTCTGCACAGTAGAAGGAAAATAATTCACCGGAAGTATTCCTGCAGAATCCTAAAACCAATAAGTGCACTTTTCTCTCTGGGACAACAGGTAAAGCTGACCCGATGGAAGGCTGCCGCAAGGTGGTCGGTCAGGCCTATAATCCATCCCATACAGGGGTTCAGGAGACCGCCAAGTATCCCTTGGTGACGAGAGGAGCGCAGCGTCCTACCAATATTGTGTTAAAAATCTGGGCTGAAATTAGCCCATAAGAATGACGCCAGTAACACAGAGTATGCGTGTCGAAAGGCACATGCAAATTGTTGAATCAATGAAACTTGATTGAATACTTTAATCACCAAAAACAGGCGAAGTGGTTAGCTTCTTATCTTTCTTCTGATATGGCGTATCTTTCGAACAAGATGTTCGAACGCAAGCTGGACTTCACAAGACTTCCGAAATCCATCGATAATATTCTCTAGCCGCAACGAGCATTCCCGCACCGTCAGCTCTGTAGCGCAATGCGAGGCCAGGCTGGTCATTGTGTCACTGCGGCAACACACAGAACCATCACATTCACTGTACAGAATGTGTGGTATTGATTCAAAAGCCCTTGGACCAAACTTCGACCCACGGAATATTGAGATTTCGGGAATTGTCGCTCTGACAAAATTTCGACACTTATCAATCGAACTTTTTTACCATTGTGTTCTTGGGGAAAAGAGCGTACAAAGCGACCGCCAACAGGTCGTATAGTGATATCACTGGAACGATCGATTTGACAAACTACTCAGGCATGCTGACTAACTGGGAGCTCTGGGTCTTCGGCCCGTACTTTCCGGCCGACGATAAGTCTGCTAGCAAGACATCTATCGTAAAAATGATCAGGACGATCGAAAATTGTACGGCGACCCACCGCGGTCGACACGAAGGTTCACAAATATTGCCTCTTCTTCTGGGAGTACGCCTTGGAAGATAAGCACATGACCGCCCCTAGACTCCTTCCTTGGGCACAGCGGGCTTTCCCGCACAGTCAGCTGGTCTATATCGGCCAGTAGCAATGGCCTTTGCTGTCGCGCGGTGCGAGGCGAGACTGGTGGTCGGTGTGCCCTTAAAGCATCTGCGCCTCTCGAACAATAGGTTCGAACGCACGCTGGACTTGACGAGACTTCCGAAATCCATCGAGGGAATACTGCGCAAAGCCGGGTTGCCATTACCCTTGCGGTTGCAGAATTCAAAGCGTTTCTACCGTACAAAATCCTCCGTAGACTTCTACTAAATTTCAACAATGCTTTTATCCACAATATTGATTTCTGCCGCCGAGGAGCTCGCAATTGGGCGTGCTTCAGATTCGCTTCTCCCCGACGAAAGCCGCTTGGAGCTTCTCTTTGCGGGGTTTGGCAAGGAGCTAGACTTCTTTCAGGATCCCGATGATGCACCCATTACGGATATTTCCGACATCGATTCATTTGAGAAGAACGACGACGGCGAGATTGAGGCAATCGATTTCGAAGAATGCGAAATTGGCGGCACGCTTGAGCTCAGATGGCTCCCTTTGACGCTCAAGAAGGTGGACATGACACTTAACCATTTTCATGGCACATACGCATCGCACCTTCTTCCACCTGCGCTGACAGTTGTGCACCTTGGGAGAAACAAGCTGGTAGGCAGCATCGATCTCTCCACTCTCCCCCTGGGGGTTCGATCCCTCGATCTGGCTCAGAATTGTCTGAGCGGAACCGTCGATTTTTCGAAAATACCACTTTCGTTGCAACAGCTTACCTTTTTTGGCAACAAGCTGTCAGGCACTGTCGACCTTCGAGCGGTCAAAGGAACTCTGGGCAGGTCGAGCGGAGCTATTACATGTAGTCTCTGGAGTGGGGAAGAAGTCCGGAAGGACTGTCTCTTCTTGAGCGTGCAGCATAATCCCTTCGTCGGAGACATTCTCGTGTCAGACATCGCGAAGGTAGAGAGCCTTGTGGTGTTTTCATACACGGAGTGCGAGAGCGTAGTTGATGGCAATGGAGGGGTGATAAAGCTGAAGAAATGAAATCCCACCGAAAATAGGATGTGCACTCACTTATATGAAATAAAAGAAAATAACAAAGAGAGGTTTGGAGGTTTATCTTCATGGAATATAGCCGAGATTTATATACTATAAAAATATGGATTTTCTTCTGTAATAGAGCCTTTGTAATCAAAACAATGACTACTAAGTGAGTAGTGGGAAAACGTGGAAGGTAGCTGTTCAGTTTTGTTATTGGGAAAAGGACACAACGGGTTACTCTTCCCAATAACGAGTCGGAAAATGCTTTAACGAACTTTCTGCTCTTCATGTGCACATTTAATCTTCGAGACTCTATGAAAGACCCACAACTACTGCTCCGCCAATTCGCTAGACACCCCCTTTCGCGGTTTTTCAAGGTGCGAGTACTTGCCTTGGGACAACGTCCTGCGTTGTTGTTTGGCCCCGGTCGAACTCTGACACTCTAGCTTTGAAACTAATGCTCGAACATTCTCCTGGAGATGCTTGATTTTCTAAAAGTGAAGTTGGTCAACATCATCATTGGATTTCAAGGCAGAAAATGGAATATCACTGCAGAGAAGTATTGTCAGAACCGAAAAGCATGCAAAACTCGAGGGTAAGAAGTGGCAGGGCCATTCGTCGTAGAATAGTGGAAAGAAGTATGCGAAAGAAGTGCTTTTCAGCGTGCAATTCTACAAAATCAGTGGAAGAATTGACCCGCATGCCAACCACATCTCCATTTTGAATTCCGGATTTAAATGCATATTCAGCGTCAGAGGAAATATCGGCCCCATGTGCACACTTGAGGATTGTTTTACATCGAGAGACACTGTGAAAAACAAATTTTCACGCAAAGTACTTTTGACAGAAAGTTCGATGGTTCACTCATCTATTCCCATCCTTCAACCCTCTCGATAACAGTGGTCATACCGATCAGGCCAATAAGCGAGTCCCATCGAGTTGATGAGTGGCAGAACGGTAAAGCGAATCTGAAACTCGTGGGAGTTCGTGTGTCTGGCCAATCGTTTCGACATGAACAAAATTACATAAAACAGAAAGAGAAAAGTATCAAAATTTCACCGCCAAAATTCGACGACTTTACCCAAGAACAACTCATAGATTTCTAGTAAAGTTTTCCACTCAGTTATACAAATTGAATCAAAACTCGACACGGCAATAAACAGATAAGTGATAGGAGCAAAAAAGAGAGAATCGAAGTTTTGTTCAAGGCAATGAAAAATTCAATCTCGCGGATCAGTCACTCCTTGTTCAGTGATGGCAAACACACATTCCGATTCGGGAAGCATCGGACTATCGTAAATCTTGCAAATTCGCTGATCGCCGCGTCCTTTTCGAAGACTCAGCCGAGTTGTCGAGGCGTGTGCAAGTATATGTCCCCCAACTGGCTTCTTCGGGTCAGGCACGAAGAGGGACCCAGCGCCTGGGTCTGAAACGACCTGATTCGTGATGAATACCGCGACGTTGTATTCCTCGGCCATTTTCATCAGGTTGCTCAGCATCTTTCCAAGCTTTTGCTGTCGCTCTGCGAGCTCACCGCGACCAGTAAAGTCTGCGCGAAAGAGCGCGGTGACACTATCGATCACAATAAGGCTGAACTGGTCCTCGCTCAGCTTCGCACCGACCATCGACAGCAGCTGGCATTGGTGCTCATGCGTGTAGGCCCGCGCGACGATTATGTTCTCCAGCGTGGCATCGGGATCGAGGCCGAAGCGCTCAGCAATCGGACGGACGCGCTCGGGGCGAAAAGTCGACTCTGTGTCGATATAGGCGACTCGTCCATTGCCTCCCCCCATTGAGCGAGGGAGCTGTGAGGTGACACAGAGGGTAAGTGCGAGCTGCGTTTTGCCAGAGCGGAACTCCCCGAACGCCTCAGTGATACTCATCGATTCGATGCCGCCACCCATAAGCGTGTCGAGCGCATGACTGCCGGTGGTGATTCGAGTCACCTGGGATCGTCGAAAAAAGCTTTCCTTCGCGCTGATAAATCCCGAAAATGTCATTTTTTCAGCCACCTCGAGAATTCGGTCGATTTTTGGCTCGGAAAGTCCCTTGATGGCGACCAAGTCTCGTTTGCACTGCATGGTGATGCCTTGGATGGTGTAAATATTCGCCGTACGAAGCTTGGCGATGTCTGAAGTTGGGATGCCGGCGTCGGCGAGTTTGTCGACTTCGATAAATGAGGCCACCTCCTCTGTTGCCCCCGCAGTCAGCTCGTCGTCGATTGTGGCAGCGTCGTGGGCTGTGGCGGTCATAGGGGCAGTTAATCCGATCATTCGTATCGCAAAAAATCAATCTCTAGAGGAAAATATTGGAAGTTGGTGGAGGCTTGGTTGTCGACGAAAGGGTATCGGTTCAGACAAAAACGCAAATAAAGCGCGCGCAAAATGATTCTTCATTGACAAGATTCTAGAAATCCATCGCTTCCGCGCCACGCTTTCCCTGGCCTTCACTCCAGGCCTTCGCTATCGTCCGCTTCATGTCATCATCGCCTTCATTGTACATATCCTTCATCATCTTCATAAGACCGGCCTGGGGATCGGCGTCTTTATCGAAAGATGGAGCTTTCATGTTTGCCTGTGATGCCTTCTCCTTGAGGTCGCTCCACGTCTCCGGCAATGCTTTCGGAATGGTCAGGACAACCGCTCCACTGGGCTTGAGTTTGTAGCTACACATATTTTCGTTCACTTCCTTCAGCAAAGGGTTGATGCTGAGTTTGAAGAAGTGCTGCCCATTGAAGGCGCGGAAGTCAACTGACCTTGATGTTGCTTGCAGCTCGACTTCTGATATTGGCGTGTCGTTCAACACTGGTATGGTGAAATAGATCTTGATGTTTTGACTTGATTGATCCCAGGCGTACTGCGTAATGTTTGTGTAAAACTTTGAAGCTTGCGGTGGCTTCGCTGGTTGCTGCTCATTTTTCAACGGAGTTCCTTCAAGTTCCCGCAGGCAATTCGTCAAAAGTGCCCGAACTTGTGGATTCTTCGCCTGCGCAATGAATCCTGTTATCTCTCGTACTGCTTCCGAAACCATCGAGACCTTGAGTGCAAAACACAAAACGAAACTACACGTACTCAGATTTTTCATATGAGGAAAATTTGCTTCAAAATAATGCATTGTAGAATAATGCTACTTGTTATGCGGATGCGTTTGAACAATTCATCAGCTGCAAACCAGTGACGAGCGTTAGCTATTTGATACTCGTGGCTTCAGTGCGTTGAAGAAATCTCCGAGGATGACTGAACCATTCTTTGGAACAAATGATACATTTGGGGAGCTGAGTAGATCCTGGGAAATTTCTTTCGCGGCTTCTATCCGACGAAGTTCAACGAGCCCAGAGCCAGCTGTGGTCAGTGCATGGCTGATAAGCCGAGCGGCATTGGCCTCCCCTTCTGCGCGAATAACAGCAGCCTTCTTACGTTGCTCATTTTCAAGTACGACAAATTTGAATCGCTCCGCTTCTTGCTGGGCGACCTGTTTCTGTTCAACTGCTTGCATAAACTCTTTGCCGAAGGAGATATCCATCAAACTAATGTCATCAAGGACAATGTTGAATTCTTTCAATGCTTTCTCACTCATGCAAGTCCGAATACGTTCACTTACTTTTTCTCGATTCACGATAAGCTCTTCAGCATTGTGCTCCGCTACGACTGCCTTCATAATCTCATTCCCGATTGATGGTAAAATTTTCTCATCATAGTCCTGTCCGAGTTCACGATAAATAGCTGGAAGTTTTCCTACTTGAGGGCGAAAGAGAACGCGTAACTTGATATTAACCATTTGAAGGTCTTTCGTGCCTGTCATAGTACTGATCACACGCGGCCGCAGGCGAATATCAAAGAGCTTGGGCATTTCAATCATAGGCACTCGAAAATGTATACCTTCGGAGTATGTTTTATCCCGTATGCCGGTGAGCATGGAATATACAACTGCACACTCGCCAGGGTGCACAACATAGGTACAGGTTCCAGCGATTGCGGCTCCGATTCCGACTGCAGTGAGGGCTTTTCCAAACATCTTTTGCTAGTTGAAAAATAAATAAACAGGAAGGAAATAAACAGGTTCGTTGTACAACGGATGGTCAATTCAGCAAATGGGATTCGAGTAATAGAACATCTAGTTTCACTAGATTTCATATTTGTTATACCAAATGAAACCAGCCAATGAAAGAATTCATGTCGTATGGTTTTCATCAATCCTTCAGGTCAGATACAAACAAACAGGTATGCCTATTGTGGAGGAGATGTAATCGATTCACCGGTAACCATTCGAATCGATAAAAAGGTAATATAAATAGTTCAAGCACACCAAAAATCAAAGCGGACGGCTCCAAACTACACCTGCTAAATAGATTTCATATTTCTAACCATTCTAAGCATTCGTTATCTTCTTAGCAATGGAAGCTCGAGTTTGCCTGGCCTTTCTCAAACTGAATCGTTCGAAATCGGACGCGTTTCTTCTCTGTTCCATGAATCGCTGCTTCTTGACAACACGAGATTCAGATATGCGCTCTTGAATTTTTCCTGTTTTGAATGCCTCAAGAACAGCTTTTCTGTTTGGATGGCCTTCGATCTTCGCTTTAGTGTTCGTCAATTTGATTGACTTGAGGTTCACTATCCGACGGGGAATCTTGTCCATTGGGTTGCAAACGAGAACACGGTTCTGGTCAACAATAGAAACAATCATCGCATGCTTGTTCTGGAAGCTTCCTTGCTGGATCTCCACCATGCGTCCAACTTCGACAAATTTCTTATTGGTCATTTCTTAATACTAGAAACGTGAAGAATAGACATATCGCAGATGTAGACGAGCTTCGTCGTTGTTGCTAAAACAGAAAGAAGCGGTACTCATTAAAGATTTACGGAAAAGATAAGGTAACGTGAGCATTGGTGAAGAAGTATAATAAATTCAGGAAAACCTGGCACTACGCAGGAATATGAATCTCGGATTTTACTATTAGATGGTTACCACATTATTTTTTGGCTCGTTCTTCGCGGGCCTTGTTCTCTTCCTCGAAAAGGGCGTCGAAGTTTTTGGATTTCGTCATCCAAACACGCAAGCGAGCAATATTTGACCGGGTCTCCCCAAGCCCTCCCCGCGTGGTGTTTATTTTTGATATTTTAGCGAAGTTCGTTGTGGCGAGAACATCTGCTATCGAAGCTACACTAGTAACGCTTACACCTAGGCCGCTGATCTCTATTTCTTCCTGCCCGTCAGAAAAAAGTCTCTTCGCCCATTTAATATACGGAAAAATGGGTTTGTATGCACTGACTTGCACAACGTTGGTAATTTCTTGTTGGGACATTTTTGATTGAGTAAAACTAGAATAAGCAGACAAATTTAAAGTCTTTTCCAAAATGACAGAACCTAGTTCTACGCTTATGATTTGCAGTAGTCCAGCACCATGATTTTCCTTCGGCAATTGGTGCAAAATTATCAAGTTAATAGAAATAGTGGATGAAACTTATCCGCACCAGAGATTCTCAAAACATATTTTGAAATTAGGGCACATGACAGATTCACTTTTACGTAATTTGAAACCATATATCACTCAAAGTTTAATAGCGAATGCGTAGTGAAGCAATTACAATCTAGATTTCCTTGGACCTTTTTATGCATTGGTCTTTTACTATTATTGCTCCAAGGCAAGATACCGACGAATAATTATCAATTAGCAGGCTATTCATTTCATGCATTTTTGTTTAAATCCTTTACTGTTGTATCAGTACCATGCACGTACTTTTGTGATTATTTGCTTAGGTGTTATGATTTGCTATCATAATAATACACGTGCATTTTTTGCTCGTATATTTTTCAGCAGTCTAATTTTCTCATTTGGCAGAATTCGCTGTGGATGTAAAACGACTAGGTTACGTTTGAGCAAGCGTATTGGAAATAATAGTTAGATAGATATCCGTTTATATTAGGTAGAATACTCTTGCTACTAACTTAGAGTAAGTGGGAATGTCAAAACAGAGTAGTTGATTTGCGGTTTAGATTATCTTGGGTAACTAATGCTAGCGGGAAATCAATGTAATATGTGTAGGAATCATTGGGTACAATTTGGGGGGTGCATTGGGTTCAAAATTACCTTACTAGGCTTTTTAGCTCAATATTCTAAGTTTTGCATCTTTTTTTCTGCGACTAGTCACATCTCTAATGACCTTTGTCAAAGTCACGAAAACCAAGGCGTACTTCAAAAGATTCCAAGTCAAGCCAAAGCGAAGACGCCAGGGCAAAACTGATTATCAAGCAAGGAAGAAGCTTGTCTTGCAAGATAAGACCAAATATAACACCCCAAAATATCGAGTCGTTGCTCGCATCACAGGAAAAGATGTCATCTCCCAGTTGGTTCTTCCTACCTTGACAGGTGACAAGGTGATCGTCGCGGCCTATTCTCATGAGCTTCCTCAATATGGTGTCAAGTGCGGTCTGACAAATTATTCAGCTTGCTATGCTACTGGTCTGTTGCTGGCCCGGCGCGTTCTTAATAGATTCGGCCTCGATAAGGATTACGCTGGTGTTGTAGCAGCGAACGGAGAATATTACTCTCCGGAAGATGAGACTGCAGCTGAAACCCGCCGCCCTTTCAAAGCCATCTTAGACACTGGTTTGGCAAGAACCACTACCGGAGCACGCATCTTTGGCGTCTTGAAAGGCGCCGTTGATGGTGGCATGAATATTCCTCACAGTGAGTCTCGCTTCCCTGGATACAACAAGGAAAGCAGCGACTTTGACGCAAAGGTTCACTACAATCGCATTTTCGGACTGCACGTAGCTGAATACATGAAAATCCTCAAGGAAGAGAACAAGGAGAAATACGAAAAGCACTTCAGTGAGTTCATAAAGCAGGGAGTATCGGAAGACAAGATCGAGGATATGTACAAGAGTGCCCACCAAGCTATTCGTGAGAATCCATTCAAATCAGCTAAGAAAGAGCGCAAGAATGTCCAGCATAACCACACCACACATCGCAAGCGACCTTTGACATTGGAGGAACGCCGTAGCAATGTCAAGTCGAAGATAGAGAGCCTTAAAAGCCAAATGGTCGAGGCTTAAGCCTTCTCTCAATTTTCTCATATTAAGCAATGCGGATAGAATAGCCTTAGGAGAACATAGCATATAGTTTAAAAATAGCCAGCTTCACTTCATGTACGCACTGTCCAATTCCATTATTTTACAGTCTCTCTTTTCCTTTTCGAATACTATCGATTAATTTCAAAATGGTCCATCCAGACTACCACAAATACAGAAGACCTGAGCGTACCTTCCACTTGCCTCATTTCACAGACTTCCAAGATCCACGATTTGCTCACGCGATGGGCTGTGGTAAAATTGGGATGCAGGGATGGTTGTTGTACCATCAGTGGCTGCACTGCGTCGGTAACTGGGGAGAAGACCATAGCATGTGCAAGAAGGCCCGCTGGTACTGCGAAAAGCTGGTTCACGAAGAAACTATGGAAGTCTACGACAAAAAGAAACAGTTAGGATTCTACGATCGCACTATCCTCTACGGACAAAAGCCTTTTCATGGGTTTGTGCCGTCCTACCAACCTGTAAAGAAGAACCGACCTGGTGCATACGAGTGGTGGCTTTCGCGTGACTTCGAGAACCTCGGTGAGGAAGATGCGAATATGTGGAGGGAAAAGGCCCCTATCTTACATGATATTCTTATCAAGGGAAAGAAACCAATATATGACTCAAAATCAACTGAAGAAGCCGATGAACCAGATGCGGAGGTCGATGATGGAGATGAAGAGTAGGCTTTTTGAAAATTGTGCACTCAGCATTCAATACCTGCGAATCTTCAGACCGTTTTGAGTCCACCTTGTTTTTAAGATTTGCGAAAAATGTTTTTTTTCTAATGAAATATGTGAATCCTGCCTGTCTTGTCCATGACGCATATAGCCTTCGTGTCAAACAAGAATCCACAAGGGCGTTGGAAAGAAGTGACATTGTTTCAACCGTTGTACCATTATTCTGGCATTTTACCACTTTCGAGTAACTCAATTATCCCGAAACGAGCCAATATATTCCACACCGTTTTCTCATAAGTTACCTTTCGAATAAGCAATGCCAACCCGACTCAAGAAGCATAGAAAGTCGAGAGGATCCGTTTCCTCTGGACACGGCCGTATCGGCAAGCACAGAAAGCATCCTTCAGGCCGCGGTAATGCAGGAGGAATGCACTACCAGAAGATCAACTTCGACAAATACCACCCTGGGTACTTCGGCAAAGTCGGACAGCGACACTATCACCTGAAAAACAACACCCAGTGGCGGCCCTCCCTCAACCTTGATCGTGTCGAGGCACTGGTCCCCACCCAAGACTGGGATGCCTGCGTTGGCAACGACAAGCTGCCGGTAGTGGACCTCCTCAGCCACGGATACGCCAAGCTCCTCGGCAACGGACGCATTACACGACCAGTGATTGTCAAAACACGTTACTGCAGCCGCATCGCAGAGAAGAAGCTCAAGGAGATCGGAGGCGCTGTTGTGCTCAAGGCTTAAGCTTTAGAAGAATCTTACAATGATATATAAAGCCCTCTCGGAGCGGATGATTAGATTTTCTCCACATCTATGTTGCGACTTTTTCTTGTTGTTTGATTACTCGTAGAAAACCGGAAATCCCGGCATGATTCATCCTATGGAGAGGAAAGCCTTTGTGGCGCTTTTGGCCCTGTAAAAACTATACTCGATCGGAAATGTGACCGATAGGGTCTATCTGACCTCAAAAATTTCGCGTTCATCGGCGATTCAGTGGACCGGAAATAGTCACGACTGAACTTGCCCAAAAAATGAATCGTTTCATTCGGCTCCGAAAGAGACGAAGAATTGATCATCCAGAGTTCCATCATGGAATTTTCGTCGTAGTGGCGTTAATGCCCTTCACAAAAGTACATTTCACACCAAATCTGCCATAGTGCAATTCCGTCTTACCAATGTGCGCTTCCTTCTCGCCAAATTCATTGATCTTCCCCTCGCTTCAACCAGTGAATATATTTCACGCTCCTTTTCCTTCCCTTCTGTATCCAGTCGAATGAATATGCCATGTTTTCCCTCAAGCGCACAGTCCTCGCAACCCATCGTGTGACATACATCCCTGCCAATCAAATGGGACGTCCATCATGCCCTCGATGGAATCTCCGGCTCACTCGCGCGCGGCTTTTTGGCGAATACATTGACCCAAAGGTTCCCGGCTGCTGGCAACTCGAGGACCACCGCGACCTTGACCCGACACATGGAAGGTTCATTGGACGGGCGGAGGACCGATTTCGCCCATCTGCATCTGGCGGCGACGGTGCCCCCGATCAAATTCTCAAGCGAACGCTGCCACAATACACCGTGCATGAGTTTTACACACGAACACAAGTGCCGTGGAACGAGAACATTCTCTATGGCAAAACCCTCGCCGAGAAGACATTTATGGGCACAACGGTGCCCTACGGATATACGCTCTACAAGCAGCTGCAGCGCGCTGGCCGAAACGACAGAAAGATCCACCCCAACTTCACCTATCCTTTGACGTCCGGATATCTCAACGCGCCAAAGAAGTTCAAGCCGATTCCTGATCCAGCGCTCCCGAAAGCAGCCGATCTAGCAAAGAAGGGGTCCGCAGTTGGGAAATCAAGCATACCGATGCGCAAGAGCAGGAGTCCTATCTAGTCTGTTCGCTGATGGGAACAGGCAGTGAGTCGGCATCGAGTGTGTCGTTTGGAAGCGGTGAAATTTCGTGATGGAATTATGATAGGACTTGTTCATACATCGCCTCCTTCTGTACATTTTCATATGTTTTCTACATCGCTTCGATCTCACTCGGCCCGTGAAATCAATAGACTGAATCTCTCAGCGGGGAGATATAACACTTGACCTCACAGATCTTCCGGAAAACTACCGATTTGTGTGGAATTTATGCACTGTCGAAAGCACAGCCTGCGAGGAGGGCGAAGGAAGATTCACCAAAATAAAGTTCGTTCACACAGATCGCAATGCCAGTGATGCCACACGAAACGATTGATGCGACGCACAACGTTAGATCGTATGTCTGGAGCGTACATCCGACAAGAGTCGTAGGCAGCAATCTCTCTTGTATTGCCTCGTACTACCGCCAATGCCCCAATGGTGGGAGTAATAAAGCAGTCATACCAAGGTTTTGTCCTTGGGAAACCACTTCAGGTGAGGATAGTCATCCTTGTCCCGATGGAAAATAATCAACTCCAGTGGACCGTCGAAATATCCGCGCGCGAGCTGCGAGGACAACGCAGTGCTGATGACATCATCAAGTACCAATGCACCTTTGCGAAGCGATGCACGAAGGCTATCCGAGCGCTGACTCTCCGCTTCAGACTGATGTATGCGCCTATCAGGTCGTCCTTGTGCGGTCAGTCGTGTCACCGGTCTAGCATGTTGAGGGTGGCGCAACAGGTCTTCCTCATCATCGCCGGAATCATCATCGCTCAGCTCTGGGATGTAGTCCGGCGCATGATGCTTTTAAAACACACGAGAAGGTTGCCCAGCCGGACGCCCCAGGCATTATCATCAGTGTTACAGTCGCCATGCCGACACACTGGATTGCTACATTGCACTGCAACGTGGCAGAGTCCTGGCCAAACCCACCAACACTGCACGCTGATCCAGCGCTTGATAACGCTATGGCATCCTTCGGCGTTGTTCGTGTGCTTGCCGGTCTCCAAGTTCTTCAAGCCAATGATGTGATTCACGGTGAAGTGACGAACCACTTGGCTAAGATTGGCGTACCCTTTGTGGCAGTCGGAAACTACCACTGATCGAGAACTCAAAATGAGGCTCTCAGCGAATGCCTGTAAAGTTTGGCGGTCGCGACGCTTCACGCGTTTTCTAAACAGTACGGCCCGTGGAGCCATCGATGTTAAGCTCCGTCGCTGTCACGAACCAATATCCCCTGGAACGTACGTGCTTCCCCATGTTGTACTTCCTTTCACCGAAGTAGGTTTTGTCGACGGCCAAGCGGGAGAACTTGACGTCACAAGTGGAGCGGTACCTGTGGCATGCGACGCCAGCTGCCCGCATGAGAAGTGTCACAGTGTTTTTGTTGACATTAAAACTTTGTACGATCTCTGCGGGGCTGCAGATCTCTGGTGTCCAGCAAGTTTTGCCCAGAACATCAAAACTTACCCGAACGTCACGCGTGAAGTGACCCCGCTCATACTCCGACACCCCTTTTCTGCAGTTCTGGCTAGTCTCAAGAGCCATTCATATTTTCCCTTGCCGCTTTTCAGAACCTGCATACTTTGTGTCCCATGAGCCTGACACTCAGGGATGTTAAAAAACTTATGATCGCGCAACCATTTCTCTGCATCTTCCCACGTGGAAACATCCTCGTAGCGGGTCCAATGCTTGATGCATCGAACCACCAAATCACGCTCAAACTCCCAATCTGCTTAGAGTGAACGCCTGTATCGATTCTTCGGGCCAGGCTATTGGCGGAATGACGCACCATGGTTTTGATTCAAAGGCTAAAACGAAATGGATCCGTTTTGTAATGCGTGAAAGGACATCTTTCCGACGCAAAACTCGGGCAAGATTCCCACTGTACGTGACTGCAAATTTCTGCCTAGTAATATTGATAGCCAAGAGATAACCAACTATTGTTATTTTTCTTTCCGTTGACGTAATACACGTCATGCTTTCGTTCGCTTTCATCAACTGTGCTGACCCACACATGGGACGGCTGCACAAATCTTCGCTCTCCCAGCAGGTCGTAATGGAAATCTAAAACGCTGACATTATTCGTTGCAGCATTGAGGAACAAAAAGATTTGTCCGAATGGCTGGGCCGTACAACCGATACTGAAACTCAACACGTCACTGAAATCAGTTAGAATTAGCAGTATCTTTAATACCCCATCGTGGAATGGTCCTCCCGGCGACCGTCCGCGAAGTTCACCTGGGTCGTAGCAGCTTCACTGGCACAATCGACGTGACGTGTCTCCCATCAACAATAACGGCGCGCACCAGATGGAAGGCCTCTTCGTAATTGGTCTGGACTCGTACCCTACTGTGGGTGAGGAGGGGCAGGAGACCGCCGATTATTGCTATTCGAATCCCGGACCCCCTGGTAACAAAACAAGAGAACGTCTACCGATTCTCTGTGGATTAAAGCGCGGGATGTAATTGGTTCACATGAAATACGCTTGAAGCGGAGGGCGTGTGCATACGTGGGAACACGATTGAAGTTCGCGTATAAAAACTCACTGTAATGAATTCGTTTGACAAGTTTCTCGGTACATACAATGGATTGCCACTGATGGTAGTATTTACCTTGTTCGTAGTCGCTGGAAATGCTTTTCATGCCTTTCGTGGAGATGTCTGCGAGAAAAAGTCGCATCAGCGCATTTTGCCATTCGAAACTTTCGTTTCCCGAAGACGGGTCAACGGATATGCAGATGAATCCAGCGAGCATTTTGAGGTATATCGTGGTAAAATGTTTCGAGTACGAAATATATTCAGGCAAATTCAAAAACGTTTCACTCCAATGGAAAACTTAATGGATATATTTCCTTGGAACATCTGCAAAAATCCTGTACGATACAGCCTTAGCAGGATCCACAGCGCGAACCTTGCCGATTCTGTGGTACTCACTGGGAGCAAACAGTTTGATTCGACGAATAGTCCCCGGCAGATTGTCGTACCAAAGGACATGCTGCGATATCTTGTTGTATTGCAAATCCAACGTGCACATCGACTCCGGTAGGTGCGTCAGTTGTATTGGCCCTGTCAACTTATTTTGCGACAGGTCAGCTGTTAAAAGTTTTGGAGGAAGTGTTGTCAGATCGATTCTACCGCAGATCATATTCACGCTCAGATTTAAGAGTTCAAGCTCTCGAGGGAGCGACCGTGTCTGTATTTCGAAAGTCTGTTTACAACTACAAATCCATATATTTGTGGTTGTGTGGGGCAATGCACTCAGATTGAAGTTTCCGTGTGAAAATTGGCTATAATGGACTTTTAGCACAACTCCGTTGCTGCATATTACACCCTTCCATTGGTTGCCCCTTTCACCCCGCGCGAATCTTATGGTCAGCAAGAACATGCCTTCCTGGGAGATATCTGCAAAAAAAAGTCGCATCAGCGCATTTTGCCATTCGAAACCTTCGTTTCCCGAAGACGGGTCAACGGATATGCAAATGAGTCCAGCGAGCATTTTGAGGTATATCGTCATAAAAATGTTTCGAGTACGAAATATATTTCGCTTACCCATCGAGTCCGTTAGTAAAACTCACTTCCCAATAAGCGCTTAAACGTTTCCCCCGCTTGATTGAACGGGGGAAATGTGTGTCATTTCACCGATCATTTCCACACGCCTGTTTTCCGTCCAGGCAAGCCATGTTATCCATGCACCACCCAAGTGATGGCTCATACCCCGATATCGCAAATATCGACCTGACAAGTCTCCCGAGTTGCATACACCTTTCTTCACAGAAGGTGTCCTTGATTCGGTTCCCAAATGATTTTGTGTGCTAAGATTAGTACACTGACAAAGCATCGGAAGGGTTGCTTTTGAAAAACCAGCATTGATCGATTGAAGTGCAGCACCTAGGATTACCTCTGACCATCGTGCCGCCAAAAAGCAAAGGAGCCATCTACACTGGAAATTGATTCGACCCCGGTTCACAAGTTGTCCCCTCGGAATAATGGCAAAAGACCACACGATCTCAAATCCACCTGAACGGCTTTACTCTCTTTAGGTCGGACTTTTTTCCAGCCGTCAATGTGCTTCCGTTCATCATGATTTCGACAGACTTTCTCATTGTGACTTCTTCAATTCCGTCAATTACCATCTCCACCAGTGCCTGTTGAGAGAGCCAGGCGTAGTCAAGCCGGACAAGCGAGGAGTCCGCGAATTGCCGTGAGACAAAAGGAAACATTTTCGTTATTCGAGAGACACCAAAGATGAGATAGCGTGACAAACGCAGTAAGACGAACTTTTACGTGAAACGCGATTCATGCCGGCATTCAATTCACGGCACTATATTTCTTTCACTCACCGCACGCGCCGCTTGATCAGAGCGGTATTCTGCACATGGACTCTGTCAAAGAAATCGTCGGAAAGAAAAACTTCACCCGAAAAATCGTTCGCATCGAGCTTTAATTCCGACAATCCCTGTGGTAAATGACTGAGGCTGACTGTGCCAGAAAAAGAGTTGTTGGTAATACGTAAACCGCGTATATTTGGCGGTAATCTCGTCAGATTGAGAGAGCCATTCAGCTGATTTTCGGAAATATCGAACATGAGCAAATCCCTCGGTAATCGAGTCAGATCAATGCTTCCTGAAAATTTGTTTCCGCTTGCGTGAAAAAATTGTAGTGTCTCCGGAAGGCTCGTAAGTTTCAACGAACCACTCAGCTGATTTATGTATATGCCCAACCTATTCATATTCTCGGGTAGCTTTTCCAAGTCGATCGAACCAATCAATGAATTGCCCCCGACATCAAACTGCTCCATAGCTGCTGGCAATGAGGCTAAATCGACGGTGTTGCTCAGTTTATTCCAACTCACCANTTACCCATCGAGTCCGTTAGTAAAACTCACTTCCCAATAAGCGCTTAAACGTTTCCCCCGCTCGATTGAACGGGGGAAATGTGTGTCATTTCACCGATCATTTCCACACGCCTGTTTTCCGTCCAGGCAAGCCATGTTATCCATGCACCACCCAAGTGATGGCTCATACCCCGATATCGCAAATATCGACCTGACAAGTCTCCCGAGTTGCATACACCTTTCTTCACGGAAGGCGTCCTTGATTCGGTTCCCAGATGATTTTGTGTGCTAAGATTAGTACACTGACAAAGCGTCGGAAGGGTTGCTTTTGAAAAACCAGCATTGATCGATTGAAGCGCAGCACCTAGGATTACCTCTGACCATCGTGCCGCCAAAAAGCAAAGGAGAAATCTACGCTGGAAATTGATTCGACCCCGGTTCACAAGTTGTCCCCTCGGAATAATGGCAAAAGACCACACGATCTCAAATCCACCTGAACGGCTTTACTCTCTTTAGGTCGGACTTTTTTCCAGCCGTCAATGTGCTTCCGTTCATCATGATTTCGACAGACTTTCTCATTGTGACTTCTTCAATTCCGTCAATTACCATCTCCACCAGTGCCTGTTGAGAGAGCCAGGCGTAGTCAAGCCGGACAAGCGAGGAGTCCGCGAATTGCCGTGAGACAAAAGGAAACATTTTCGTTATTCGAGAGACAACCTCTCGAATCCATACTGCGAGATCAATAATGTT
>LFNC01000427.1:0-10835 GCA_001235845.1 Perkinsela sp. CCAP 1560/4 | reverse complement strand
AGTCGGCGAATTGCAATGCTACGAGGTGAATCATTTCTATAAGGAAAATCGATGAAATACAGTGACTTTCTTCTGGTTATGTTCAAAATGACGTTCAAAAAACATAACAAGTCAGTTCTTTGCCCTATGCTCGCGGGTATATCCAAGCCAGCAAGGGCACAAATGCAGAGCGCGCCATTAATGGAGGGGATCAATGCCGATCAACAGACATTTTGCCATGCGCGGCACCAGTACATTGAAAAAATTATGTCGACTATGCGACGGGGATTCCGATGGTTCTGCAAAGTACGTTAACTATTCGGTATAATCGTCCACTGCGTGAAGCACAAAAGGTAATTCAGCCTAACTGCGTGAAGTTCCTGAGATAATGCGTGAAACGATTTGAGTACATTATACCTTTTTGCAGATAATTGGCTATTGCTCAGATTTCCACCTTCTTGACTTCATATATCAAGCTTAATATGATATAAAACGTGTTCAGTTGACAATATGATTTTGCTTCAAAATCAACCCTTATCCGACAAAGGAAAATCAGACTTCCACACGAAAGGACTCTCAGTATTGGCACGTTCTTACAGCCAAACTAGCCTGATTCATCCAACTCTTCAAGCCCGCTTCACACGAAATGTTTCGGCTGGACGAGGAATGTTATCGCGTCGCCTCGATTGGTAATACTCAAAGGCTGGAACCCTATTGACATTGGTGTACTTATCGAGAATCATCTTCATTCTCGGCTTGTCCGGGCGTATTTGGTCAAGCAGCGAAGACGGTTTCCCCTTGCTAGGGTTCATCACGATCGTCTGGTAGATCTTTTTCCTGTCAGACGAGTGGCTCGTTGAATCATCATCGGTGGAATCCTCGTCATGGGCGGATGAAAGAACATTTGAGTCTGACTCGCTACTCAAGAAGGTTTCTTCAGATTCCTCATAATTCGATTCTGCGTCCATTTTTTACTTTGCAAGAGAAATTCAAAGGTTAGCTGCAAGTATGAATGAAATACTGCAGATAATTTTCGGGGAAGAAAAATCGAATTCACACGAGAGTTTTCAAACCCTACTTGACTACATAGATGTACAAAGTTGCACATCCGTTGTGTTTTATCAACATAAATTTCTTCCGTGAGTTATGTTGCCTTTTTATGGCTCCACAATACTGTCAACAGACCCAAGCGTTCCGAACATTGCAGTGTAATGGCCTGGCTCGAGGGAAACTGCACCCATGCAACCGGTACATACGATCTTATCCTGCAAATCCCTTCCGCGGGTTTTCAAATGCTTATGGAGGTACTTGATCGCACTGAGTGGTGTTCCTGTGATTTTTGAAGTTTTTCCTATCCCAACCGGGGAGCTATTTCGCATAATAACTGCTGCCTGATTCGCCAAGTCTTTGCTTATCCAAGTTTGCTTCGGGATAGGATCGCTGAGGATAACATACCCACCACCAGAGAAATCTGTGATATGTGTTGGGACATCACGGGGGCGCCACGGCATGCGACAAGCGGTGAGCTCAACGACCAAATACATTGCGCCAAGATAATCAGCTATCTCAGTGGAGCTGACTATATCAGGAATATCACCATCCTCAACTTGGAAGGCGAGTTGTACCTCGAGGTCGAGTAGTTTGTCTCGTTTCATGGATGGAATACCTTGCGAGAGTGCTTTCTTGTGAAGCTGCAAGTTCTTTGTCATGGAATTCATGATCGGACCGCAGTACAGCTCCCGCGATATTAAGCGGCGCCGCGATGCATCACTTATGCCTTGTACCCGCCATCCAACGAGGGGGTCATTAAGTTCTTCAATTTTTTCGATACAGAGATCCTGGAATACATAAGCCTCGGTCAAACTCTCTCCATGAACCGCACCGAGATCCTGAATATTCAGAGTCGGCTTTTGGCCTGCGCGGGCAAGATGTGGACGGAAGTAGTGAGTGACGTAATCATTTGCATCTTTTTGCGTTGCCGAACGATGGTTGGCAACGAGCGAATGAAGGTCACACCGAATCTTGCGAAACATTTTGAATGTGAATAAAAAGAAGCTGCTGCATTCATTCGGATTCTTCACCAAAACCCATTGAGATATAATTTTTTTTATGTCACTTACCAACACAATCACACACGTACCAATCATACCCTAGTAGCGAATGGCTTTACTATACAGCTTGTGGAATCGGAAACGCTTTGTTCGCACGCACATAGTATAATTGAACGCATGGTTTGTGGCTCTTATTTCCTCGCCTTGCACTTGACAACGGCCGAGTGGGGAGGGACATTCGTGCTTAGGTCGGACAAACGATGTGGGTCAATGAACCGGGGTACGCAAGCTACCTCAGAGATATTGTGCCGAGCTTCCCGGTGAAAAATCGAGTGAAGTTGTTGTATTCTAGATCGAACTTGGTGAGATAACCAATGATGTATGGCACACTGTCTCAGATTTTCCGCGCACATTAGCCCCCTCGCGTTATTTGCACAATCAATGAAACATACAAAGTCCAGTCCCACCAACACACTGCGCTCGAGCTTCAAATTGGTCTAAGACACGGCCGTCCCATGTACGCACACATACAATGCGTGTTTGGCCATAGTTATTTAGCCTCGCCATTGAGCGAACCATGAGGGGAGACCACTCCACATCGCTATCGACAAAGTTATCTCGCACAGCTTGAAAATACTGTAGAACTCCGGTACCCATATAGTATTTCAGCTCAATGACGAAAGCATGGCGATTATTAAAATCTCGCATTCCGTTAATCACCCCATGGTGTTCCATTATCCGTGCGATACCTTTGGTCTCGTTTGTGGCAGGAACAGTGACAAATCTCTTCTTTCTTGTTTGACCTTCTATTACTCTTCCAGCCATATCATGAACAGGTAATTTCGTCCTCTTTTCAAATCTTGGCCGATCAGGGTCTGCGATTGTATGTCTAGTTGCATGCAGACCAGGTTGCCGCTCAACGCCTTCTTCGTAGCTCGACTGATATATGGCACTGTCTCCCTTAACTTGAAAGAATAACCTTGTGATTGGGTCAGCTGGTAACTCGCTGTGAAGGCATACTCCAGGAAGATCAGTGTGTTTGTTTAGTTCTTCTGGTGACATGGTGAACACTGTTAGATTCTGCTTTACATAGTCTTTCGATTTCTGTCGTTGAATTGTAGAGTCATTGTAGGCGGATAGTCTTTTATTGTTAAAACCCCTTTCTCCTAGATTGAAAATCCTTGCTAAGGCGACCTTCGAGGACAACATTTCGTCACTACAAATCAATCTTATGCAAAAGAGAGAAAACAATTATTTCACGTTCAGTAGTGAATACACTTATAAGTTTTTTGTTATTAGACAGAGGGTGTCAGAAGTAGCAATATATGGGCAGTGTGTGACGGTAATATCCGCGATATCTGCAGTAAACATATTTTGATTGATAATAATCGTAAAACAAGAATTTCTACTTGTAAAAAATGTAGAGAATCAGTCTGCACACATCCAATAAAGATTGCCTACAGGACATTCGCTTCTAATAAATTATTGTCCCGCGGACAGCAAGTGGTCAAACGACACTGAAAATGCCTATTCTAGAGAAAAATTTCGTTGTTTCTATTTTTGAAAGATACCCAACAAATGCATTTCGCGTTCTGAAATCACATAGAGCATGCGTAAAACGTGTTTACAAATGATGAAAAGCTTTCCATCTCGTCTGGCAAGGTTCTTTAGGCAGGATGAAGGATCGTTTAAAACACGCCTCAAAGAGAAGGCGGTCCATTCTCCAACTATTGTGACAACTTCAATAGGAAGTGAAGTAACCAATCGTCCCACCGCTGTACAGGATATTCGTTGGGTGCAAAGTGATGGGTGGTGCAGCCTTTGTAATCTTCCATTTACGTCCTGGGGAGAGCACGTGATGCCAACTCACCGCATCGGACATAGAATACTAGAAATGGTCTATGATTCAATGGTTCGTAGTGATGTGCGTGTATGGTCCCCCCGAGAATTGCTTTATGGAGCAATGATGAAAATATGCCATGCGAAAGAAAGAAAACCTCCGGAAATGCAACTTTTTCCCTTTCATTCACTGTTTGATATCGACAATGCCCTTCACAAAAGAAAGATTAACAAGGCGCTCGTACAACTTGCCTCAAGTGGTGTGTTTGATGGGCTCTTTGAATTGGCTAGACTAGAAGGAAATACCAATCTGATTAAAGGCACCAACTTGGCTCCTATTTTAGTGATGAAGCATTTGCTTGTTCTATTTCCTGGCTATGATTCGGGATATCTCAGTGAGATAATTCAGCTTATCTGCTCACATGACAATTTCGAAGACGTTTTCACTGTCCTTGGCGGACTTGAAATAGTTCAGAACTTTCCGGTAAGTAAATCTTTCTGGGACTCTGACTATCTGAGAGCGATTTTGGGCGAGCTTCACAATATTATTATCGAGCGCCCAAGGATTTGTAAAATAAGTATCGAGCTACGTTCGCTTGCTCAGTACACGTTTCACGCATGCATAGCAGAGTTGATGCTTCGAGTAATTGAGAGCCTTGTGAATCAAGTCGACCCAGTATGGAGAAGGCAATACTCTGCGCCCTTCATGAATTCCAATTTGCCAAAAGGGCACGTATTGAATCGAAAAGCAACTAATTCTACAGTATCAAAGCCCGCTTTCAAGTCAGAACTTGAAAGCCTTCAAGTTAATCGATATGTCCATGAGAGTTGGCATTCCATGTCATCTTCACGAAGCTTACAGGTTTCGAAGAACCCATGTACATGCCTAACACCACATTCTTACAGCACGTTCCGTCCCCGGTTCGCTCATTTCTTTAAAGAAGACAGTAGTTCAAGTAATGCTTACCCTGCTGCATAACACT
Source organism: Perkinsela sp. CCAP 1560/4 (assembly GCA_001235845.1). Taxonomy (NCBI): domain Eukaryota; phylum Euglenozoa; class Kinetoplastea; order Prokinetoplastida; family Perkinselidae; genus Perkinsela; species Perkinsela sp. CCAP 1560/4. The sequence continues at coordinate 5,983 of LFNC01000427.1, read as the reverse complement.
CTCGCCAGACGTTCCCTTCCTCACATGAACGGCATTATGGCTTTCTCACAACGATGAAAACCCCGAGTTGACTTGCCCCTTCATCAAGAACCTTCATCGGAGTAGTAATAAGTAGAATGGAATGACATTCACATTGAATGCGTATTTCCTTAACAGGATTGATGTGGTTAAATGTCCGCTATCCTTTCGTGACTTTCGCCGTGCATCTATCTGAGCTTCAGCCATTTTTCACTCACTTTCATAGGACATTATGCTATTCTAGAAGATGTAAATTTAACAACTATGCATCATAGTCTATACTCTCATTGTTCCTTGTTCCCACTGTGAGAAAAATCGCATATACAACAAGCTTGGTTACAGTATCATCCCATGTGATGAACCGTTTACATGGAAGTCGCGTGAGATCGAAAAACACTCGAAAACACACTGGTGTCAAACAAGGTTCGATGCGGCCGCATCGAAAAACAATGTCAAGTCCTAATGTAGCTCGCAGTAAAAGTTCAGTGGCTTTTTCTAGGTTAAGTTACATCTCTATTTTGCTCAGATACGGATCAAAAAAAAATATTCTCTCTGTGTGTCCACATATTCAAGAAACTGTGGTTTTCCACTATCCGAGCTGTCAATAGATTTGCTTGTTTTTCCAAAACTCAATGAGATTAGCATTATTTTGCCTCGACACGTTGGACCCTTTGCTTGGTCGGCTTGACTACGCCTCTCTGTCGCAGCAGGCATTGATGGAGCTGGTTATCGAAGAGATAATTAACAAACAGAAGATTTGTGGAGACTCCAATGAGCCGCAAGACATAGACGACTGGCTAGGCGTAAAACTTGAGGATGACAAAGTCGTTGAGATTGACTGGAACTCTTCTGATCTCACAGGATTACTCCACTTGCAATGGTTGCCTTCCTCTGTCTGCACCTGTACAATTATTCTCAATCAGCTTGCTGGCACACTGGATTTGGCATCTTTGCCCGTAGCTATGAAGCAGTTAGGTCTCGGAATCAATGCGTTCACTGGGTGTATCGACTTGGAAAGATTACCAGAGAATATGGAGAGCTTTGCGATAAATAGCAATCAATTGAGTGGATCTCTCAAACTTGGGAGTCTCCCAAAAACGCTCACACAGTTCAATGCCACATACAATAAATTCTCAGGATGCATTGATCTGACCCAATTACCGGCAGCCTTGACAGGTCTGTATGTTTCAAACAATCAGTTAAGTGCACTAACCCGACGAAAGGACACCTCTCCGTGGTGGGTTGGACCAGTACCCCAGTTTTGGGGGAAGCCAAGAACCTTTTCAAACCCCTTGTCGTGTTTCTGTCATGGCGCCGACCCTATTGATGGCCATCGCAAGGTGGTGGGTCAGGACCAGTACCCAGCCCTTGGGGAGGTTCGGGAAACCGCCAAATTACTTCCAAGGGGAGAATCTCCTTGGTGGCGAGACGAGGGAAGACATCTACTAATCCTCTGTTTGTTTTCAATCCGCGGGATGAGATTAGCCCACATGCATAACGCGAAAAGCAGAGAGCATGCGCATACGTGTCGAAAGGCACGTGCAATTTTCAAATTGCGCTATAAAAACAAAACAAAACAAATCAGTTAAGTGGATTTTTGGACTTGACAAAATTGCCCAACGAGATGACCCACTTGTGCGTTAACAATAATTCCTTTGCAGGTACTGTTAACCTTGGTCAATTGCCACCACACGTTCAAGCAGTAAATCTCTGTGACAATAAGTTTTCAGGAGAGACCTTCATTCCGAGTAGACTCTTTGACAAAGTTCATGTTTTGAATACAAAACTGGTTAAACGGTACGTTAATTGATCAGGCGATATCATGCACGCATAAACTATGGACGCTCAAATGGATGAGTTCTAGACGGCACTTTATTGTACTATTTCAGCTCTCTCGTTTCTACAATAACACAAATGCTTCCTTCCGTCTTACGCAGGTTTCCTTACTCTTCGCCTGGCCGGCTAAACTACGATTCTCTCTCTCAGCAGACCATGATGGAAATGGTAATCGCAGGCACATTCAACAAAGAGGCGATTTGTCGAGATCTGAATGAGCCGAAAGTCATTGACGACTAGAAAGGAGTGAGATTTGAAGAGGCCGTTGTGATTAGAGGGAAATCTTATAGTCTCTCGTGGAGTGATCACTCCACTTGGAATGGCTGCCCTCTTCGGTCATGGAATATCACCATATATTATCAGTGCATTACAATCAACCTCTTCGTGATGGATTGGACTAGTACCCCGTGTTGGAGAGCCCAGGAGTCTTCTAAACTCTCGTCGTGCTTCTGTTTGGCGCCAACCCCATTGAATCGCCTATATTTCCAGATGTGAATTGATATCCACCATGCTGGCCCATGCACTTTTCTTGAATGCATGGGATTATCTTTGATTATTGGCATATGGATGAAGCTGCGAAAATGCTGGAGTGTCTTCTAGAACCTCTTTCAGAGCAATTCAACACCAGCCACAAGCAATGCAGAAGGCACCACTCAGGAGTTGTTGGAGATGGTCGGGACGACGGACATCACCCCGAGCAGAACCCTTCCCGACGGAAAGGTCAAAATCCGGAAAACCTAGAAAATCATACTCTGCAAAGCAAAAGGTGATTCACGCGTACTGCCACGAAGATAGAGCCAGCTATTTAGCTGCCATCAGAGCAGCCTGAATGCCACTGAAAACTGCAATGAACCTCATTGCCAGATACACGAATTATCAAGACGCGGCACGCGACCAACGTTCAGATGCTGTAAGCAAGAAAGGCCGTTCTTCCAAAAAGACTGGTCGACGATATCCTGGAAATGCCCCCTGTTTGTCTCTTTCGCAGATCAGGACTCTGGCGAACGACTAGACTCTCCGATCGATACTCATCGACGGAGACTATGATTTTCCAAAGGAGGAGCAAACGTTTTATAGTCCACTTGAAAGTGGCCGCTACTTGGCTAACCGCACAGAGGACATATATGATAGAATATCGTCACTTCGCTATTAATAGCGACAGTACGATTCATTCTTACGCTCAGGGAACGATATATTCATACAAGAGGGTGGTCTCGGAGAAGCTCTCATCGAATGACAAGACCACGATGGCGAAGCGACTGCTAAGTCCCCTCGTTTGGCCTTTTGGCACCTCCAACTCAGGTGGCACTGGCCGTTAACTCTTCACAAGGCATTATCCATGCAGGCATGTACCCACCCAAATGTCAGCATGCTGGGAGAATGTGATCGATCCCGCAAACAAGCTGGACGAAAGACGATTTTGAGATCTTCCTCTGAAAAGAGCGCGTGAAAGGCAAAAGCTTATCTTTGTGCTTGACGGCGCTCGGGAGCACGGTCCAGAGGGGAATACGCAAGACTTATGGTGCGACAAGCATCCTCAACTAGAGCGCGACTTAAGTAGCACTGGTGGCTCTATTCGCATCATGAAGACGCCTCCGCACTCGCCACTGTTAAACCTTTGTGAGCATTACAACCGTACAATATGGTCAGGAGCGAACCACATACGCCATATTCCAACAGCCGTATTCGGGCCCTTCTGGAAGTCATTAAGACTGCCATCGATGAAGCAAAAGGCATCGTTCAAAGCTACCGCTTTGCAACACTGCTTGGTATTGTCAAAAACAAACGACTCATTCGGATAGTATAAAAAGGGAGATGATGAGGCAAGACAGGGGCTAAATACAAAATGCGTCAAGCTCTGTACTTTCTCTTGTACGAGGTAAAGTGCGTCCACATCGTGAGCTGCTGAATCTTTTTTTAAAGCCGTCAGAGCGAAATTTTTTTTTCTTATTTCCGCATTAAAATGTTAACGGACACAGCACCTCCTGGAAATCGTGACGCCGAGTATCTGTCGGACATCTTGTTTATTAGGCAGTTACGTAATATTCTTCCAGCAATGCGAGGAAATCATTGAGTGTATGTAGTTCGGCTTATTACGATTACGTGATAGTTACTTGATTGTTTCTTCAAAGAGAAACGCATTCGCAGTACATCGAGTAGGGATCAACTTCTGAATACACCAAGACCGACTTGTCTTAACCTCATTCGGTTGACTACATTCCAGCAAGCACGTTCAGAGGTATGCTTTACCAGCAATAGATTTGATTCTTAATTCATCTATGCAGCGGCTTTGGCTAGTAGCCAATTTTAGCTGCTCACGTTACGCAGTATATACCAGTTGGCATGGCACTCCACATAGTGGGTCTGTGCATTGCCATGGTGAGCCCGATGGCAGATAAGTGTACGCCCTATGGAAAATTGCCTTGACAGTCTAAAATCCCAACTTTTCGTAATATTTATCTCCGCGTAAAATATCACAATGTTTTTACCTCTGATACACGCAGTGCCCACGACGAACCCAATACAGTGCCACATGTCGTGCTGAGTATCGCTGCAGCAACAACTTCTTGAGCAGCTTTTCCACAACGTAGTGCGTGGCTAGGTGAAGATTCTCTCGCACGGCGAACCGATTAAGAAAAGATCGGAGAGAGGACGTATTTTCAGTCGGGTGCAGTCATGGCCTCATTCGAGATCTCACAACCCGCAACGGCCAACATATCGCTAATAGTAGGGGTTTTAACTCCCCAAATGACCTTTTCCTACGAGTTAGTGGCCAACTAAGCTCCTTAACATCGCATTAGGAAACTTTTCCAAAAGAAGGCGGCCCCTGTTTTTTGATAGTATTGATCTTGCAGTATGGATTCGAGAGGTATGAAAATTGATAGTTTCATCCCCCCACCCTTTGGGTTACTGCTGTGAAGTTCTTTCTCAAACTTATAGGCAAAGAATCATTATTTTGAACATCGCCTGAACGCATGCGATCCAAACCACCCGAGGGCAGTGGTCACTCAGTAGGTGGGAGATGAAGTGTAATCACGAGGGGTATGGAAAAGATCGATGTCGATGCTTCAAATTCGTATTATAACCAGAGAAAGGGTCAGCTTTGAATAAAGAGTTTTACCGTCATTCGGGCTCAGATAAGCAGGGAAAGACTCAATACGATCATCACTTGGAGGCAAAAGAGACACGTTGTCGAACATTATTGATCTCGCAGTATGGATTCGAGAGGTATGAAAATTGATAGTTTCGTCCCCCCACCCTTTGGGTTACTGCTGTGGAATAAGCCGTGAGGTGTAATATGTCTCTTATTTCCACTCAAAAACAAAACTTTTTACTCGCTTGTTTAGTCATCCGCCCACCGCTAGTATATGTGCCGCTCCTCAGTTTGAATCCCTTTCTCTCCTTTTGATGAATCGACAAGGTTTCTCCCCATGTTCTCGTCGATATAAATATATTTGGGAAGTCTCGTCAAATCGAGTGTTGCATCGAACTCACAGTTCGATAGATTGTCGCCATTCAAGGTTGGTGGAACGGAACACAGACAAACACTGCCGCCTCACCCCCCCANAGTGCCCACGACGAACCCAATACAGTGCCACATGTCGTGCTGAGTATCGCTGCAGCAACAACTTCTTGAGCAGCTTTTCCACAACGTAGTGCGTGGCTAGGTGAAGATTCTCTCGCACGGCGAACCGATTAAGAAAAGATCGGAGAGGGGACGTATTTTCAGTCGGGTGCAGTTTTGGCCTCATTGGAGATCTTACAACCCGCAACGGCCAACATATCGCAAATAGTAGGGGTTTTAACTCCCCAAATGACCTTTTCCTACGAGTTAGTGGCCAACTAGGCTCCTTAACATCGCATTAGGAAACTTTTCCAAAAGAAGGCGGCCCCTGTTTTTTGATAGTATTGATCTTGCAGTATGGATTCGAGAGGTATGAAAATTGATAGTTTCATCCCCCCACCCTTTGGGTTACTGCTGTGAAGTTCTTTCTCAAACTTATAGACAAAGAATCATTATTTTGAACATCGCCTGAACGCATGCGATCCAAACCACCCGAGGGCAGTGGTCACTCAGTAGGTGGGAGATGAAGTGTAATCACGAGGGGTATGGAAAAGATCGATGTCG
>LFNC01000426.1:0-146363 GCA_001235845.1 Perkinsela sp. CCAP 1560/4 | reverse complement strand
GTCACAGGTTCGATGCCCGCAGAGCGGGTTCTCTGGGTGAAAACCGAGTGGCGGAACGTAGACCTGGCGTGCGTGAGACCGTTGCCTCCAGACCCCTGCTGTCGCCGATTCGCATTGCTGCCAACCCGAGGATGGCCACCATGGACCGATGGTGGTTGCTGCTGGTCTTCACGCTTGCATGCGGGGATTGAACGTGTCTTTTCTTGACATGTCGCACTCCCAATCGAATTTATATCGCGGGGTGCACGTGATTCTGTGCAGGATAGGGGTGGTTCCATGACCCTCGTAGCGCATGCTCTGGTATCCCAGGAGACCGGAGAGTACTATGACAAGGCCTTCGAGATATTCTGCTCGTATAGGGACAGCTTGGGCGCATCAGTGCTGAAGGATTGGCCGAACCAGCCAGGTCACGCGCAGTTTTCAGATCGAATGAAGGGCATCGCAAATCTGCATAGCTTGCGCTACGAGAAGGCCCTGTAGATGAGCTGAATATTCCATATCTTGACGAATGTGCAAAGGAACTGTGGAAAGCTCCCAGGGTGGTTCCTGTGGGCTGTTCAGGCCAGCGAAAGGGGAAACACTCAAAATTCGTGGCATTATATCTTCACGCTGCCCATTATCTGCGAGGCATGATGCCAGAAGAGTGGTGCAACTCCAGAAGGCTGTGCATGCCCTCTGCAGCATTTTTATGAATACCCACTATTTCTGTTGCGCTGTCAAAAAACAAATCAGCTCAGTGGCTGTCTCGACCTTAGGAGCCTCACAACAGGAATGCGAAAGACATTGGTCCAAGTATGAACAAATTCACTGATGAAATATCCCTCGTCAAACGTCCCCGAGGGACTGAAAAATTTGAGTCTCCGTGATATGGACCTGTGCTCTACAGCTTGTCTAGCCTCCTTGATCTTGTCAGTGCATTGAAATGGGGCACATGTCGCTTGACTTGATTATACTTCGATTAGCTAGCTGGAGTAGTTGGATATATAGCCAAGTATGAGGTTACTGACTCTCGATGGTACATTGAACGTTGTTGGTCCTTTGTACGACCTCCCAAATGTACCGTTTCGTGCATCCATCGCACGCTTTTCCGATTTTCCGCGTGGTTGCATAAGAAAGTATTTCGGTAGTGACATTCTCGACTTCGCATGATAGACTTGGTATCGGAATGCTCCTTCTTTCCAACCAATCTACGAGAGCCTCTTGTCAGAGGGGCTAGGTCTCTGGGTATCCGCTGTACGTACAGTATGGTACTTTGCTCTATCGATAACAATTGCAGCCTTGGCAATGCTGGCATCTTCGACATAACGTGATTCTTGATCCAGTCCAGGAACTCATCCGAGTTCATGTCTGTATGATAGTTGTCATTTTCGTTAGATTGACGATCTCGATAGAGCAGAAATGTTCCTGGTAGGAAGCCGTTCGAACGTCAGCGCTTCCTATGCCGCGAAAAATAAAGTGCACCACTCTTCCGGGCTTTGGGTCTGCCAATAACATGTTCCCAAGTCCCATTCGTTCGAATGCATCTCTTTGTGCCCCTGTATGTTCGCGTTAATCCACACTCATCTTGGTATTAGACGCGACGGCCCTGTTCCCTGGCCTCGGCCACCTTTCGCAGGTAAAACCACCGTAGAAGAATGATCGCCGAGTTCAGATGAATGAGATCGTCATAAGATCGACTGTTCCGTTGCTCCAAACTAATTTTTCATAGGCTAGTAAAAAGCGTAGTCATACCAAATGGCCAGTGTGTCAAGTCTCGCACAATACCGAACATATAAGTTGGCTGCTGCTGGTGACGCAACTGCCTTTTGTACAGATGCGAAAAGCCAAGAATATGGGCAGTCCGCTTATCAACTTTATACGAATATTGGCGTGGCTTCTCCTGCGTGACGACTTCATGTGTATGCAGAATGATGCGTACATGATGCGACGCCTTCATATTTGCCTGGGTGAAACGTCGTCAGACATGCTGAAATCGTTCAAAATGAAAGATAGAAAGGGATATAATTGCGTTGCTCACTCAAATCAAGGTTTCTGACGCGATTCTGATCCGCTTCTCGAAAAAATGTTTTCCCGAAAGTTTACGCTTTTAATTATCTTGAACATTCGACCAAATAATTGGAAGCATTAATTATTCTGAAATGATTCGGCTCAATGAACTGTTTTGTCTTTCAAAAGCCAAAGCTCGAATGGCACTACATTGATCACATCGATGTGTACATCTAGAACTCCTATCATCAGCTAGGGAGGCGAGCAGTTTATTCGCACCGACCTGCGTTTGTAGAAATAGCTTTACCCGACTTCTCTCGGTGGCATTTGATTTTTGATGACACTGGAGTTGTTGACGTCGAAACCACCCCACAATGAATCGTCAAGAGTCATCTCCCCGGAGAGTAGCGTGTTTGAAACGTCCAAGTACTCCACAGATTCTGGCAATCGACTGAAATCTGTTGAACCAGAAAATGCGTTGTCGCTCAGAGAAATGCTCTTGATCGTTGGAAGCTGCTGTAAGTTAACTTCCCCGGCAAAGCGGTTCTCATGCAGATACAACTTTTTAAGGCTGGCAGGCAAATTCGTCAAGTCCATCGAGCCACTTAGGTCATTCTGTGCGATATTGAGAACTTCCAATCCGTTCGGTAAGTTTTTCAGGCAAACACTCCCGGTGAATGAATTGTCATTGAGTGCCAATTTTTGTGTAGATTGCGGAAGGTGTCTCAAGTCGATGGATCCACTGAGCTGATTATGGCTGATATCGAACTTTTGTATTCCTTCAAGCAGGTTTCGCAAGTCGATAGGTCCGGTTAAGCTGTTGATATACAGAAGCGCTGTTTCTATGGATGCCGGTAAGTCGCTGGGGTTGAATGAGCCAATGATATCGTTCACCGAAGCGTCAAAATAGCGAACGGTGGCAGGCATCCACTGAACGTCGAGTAAGCCTTTTAAACCCATGGATTCCCAATCAATCTTCGTCACGTCACCAGTTGTGTCTTCAACATCGACTCCCTCCCAGTCTTCCACTTCTTTTGGCTCCTCTCGACTGCCGCAAATTTTGCCGACAGCTTCCAACCCTTCAATAAGCATCTCCATCAAAGCCTGTTGAGAGAGGGAGGAGTAGTCGAGTCTCCCAAGCGCTGGGTCGACTCCACAGACGGGAATTTGCAGAACCGAAATCATACAATCTTTTATTTCAAAGCGGTGAAGAACTGCGCGAAAAAAAGGTTTGCAATCAAATTTGGAAAGAATTTCGACACTCTCGGAAAACTAGTGCCCCTGACATTCGCCCTGAGCACACGACGTCCCCATCGGGATAGCATACCATACTACAGTTCCATGTCGATATCGGAGAACGCGAGCATGGACAAACAGCTCCCAGCGAAGTAGGAGATGATGCATTCAGACAACTCAAATCATCTGTTGAATTCCAATAAATTTATTCACATTGGTCGATTTTCGTGCTGGAAGAGATTCAAATTCACTTCAGACGGACCAATCAGCGCATTTGGCAACATGGGCGTGCTTCGGGAGAGGTCAAACTCCATGAGCCGCCGCACGTACCTCATAAAGAACGCATTGTCGAGTTTCCGCAGCTGAACGACGCGTTTCTTCCCTGGATCACCGTCGGAAGGCGCATGCTCTCGCACCCACACACTCGCTGCCTTGGTGCTATACTCGATCGACCGGATGTATATAAGTTCCAGAACGACACAGCGGACGACGAAGGACGCGATCGTGTGGGTGACGCCGCAGTCGTCGCTTAACGGAACACTGCCGATCTCGTTCATTGAGTGGTGGCGAATGCTCCCGATGAGTGTCTGCACGCGATTCCCCTTCTCCTGAAAGCTCAGCTTCCGATCCTTGTCTTTCGTCGGCAAGAGGCGGTGGATCTGCGCGAGATCCCAGAAGGTCTCCATATTGTAGGCGCATATCGCCATCTGCAGAAAGGCCGAGTACTCCTGCACAGAGGCGCCTGGGAGGATAACAAGTAACGCAGGCGCGGCGAGCTCCTTCATCAGATTGCCGCCGTGGCAGAGGTGCTCGCTCTGCGGCTTGAGCTCGGGGTCGACGAGCCCTTTGCGCATGAGGAAGTGAATGCACGAGAGCAGCTTTTCACGCCTTCTGCGGTCCTCCACGTCGATGACTTCGTGGAAGGCTTCCATCCCAGTGCGTGCCACCGGGGAGCGCAGGACGTCAAGCGGAGTCCACCGTTTCGTGCGGGCAGCTGTTCCGTAAAACAAGCGAATCGATTGGTGCTCGCGCGAGGCGACGTGCCGTTCCCACGTGGCGACTGGTGCGAGGCACAATTTACACCATTGGCCGGACGCACTCATCACATATGCGCGAGTGGACGAGTTCCATTGGATGGGTGAAAATGAGAGAGAGAGAGAGAAGTGAAAGGGATATTGTGGAAAGTTAACATTAATTGTGGGTTGCACTGAGCGCAAAAGTCCCATCTGTCTCGGTAAGCGAGGTGTGATGATGACGGGATCGGCTATCTTCCACAGGCCGCCTCATCAGTGCAAAATCCAGATGACGAAATGCGGAACAACGCTTCCACGACTAATCGGCAGACTTGTGAGGTCCACATTTTTTCTCTATTTTCGCCGCTAATGTGTCTACCGAATAAGTATCAGTTGGAACCCATATCTGTACCTTGCAAATGGGGAAAATTTCAATGCTATCTAAAAATGGAAGGGGAATCGACAACATGGGGGTTCTTTTTTGTGTTGTATTTTCAAGTCTTTCCTTCACTTCTGAAATAAGTTATCATCGCAAGATGGAGCAATCAGCGCAAGGCTGGGAGGAGTGTTTGACGCATTCTCGAGAGCGGTCTGCTTCTCTTCAGCTCGAAAATAAATGGCAGCCTCCGCACGGAAGCAACCGACGCTGTACAACTTCATGCGCCAAATCATAGAAGGAGAAAACAGCGAAACGGAGGCAGAAATTTTGTATTCGTTTGCCATTCTCGCATACACACAGACTGCCAAGCACTGTGCAAGGCAGCGGTTGCGATCGCCCAGTCCACAAGTTCAGCAAAGCATTGCCACGCGGGGGTCGATGGAGAACATCATTCGTTTCGTCGAGCCCGGAAACATTTCCTCCGTATTCCCCCCATTTACCATTGAAGTCAAACGTACACAAAAGCGACCTTGAGAAAGAATAAAGTATCGTCCACATAGAACCACTGCACTTTCAGACTCGTCAAAAGACACGCTCAGAACCGAACGTCTTCCGCGCCAGGTGATCCACAGTAGGAATCGTCAAAATGGTGCAATCGAATGGATGAGTCCTCCGCCCCCGTGACGAATCCCTTGCCGAGCGGGTGGAACGCGAGTGTGTTGACTGTCCCAAAGTGCCCATCCACCTTCCCGAGCGTCTTCCCGGTCATCTTGTGGCAGAAGCGGGTCTCGAAGACATTTCGGCTGACGTTTGTGACACTCTGCGGGTCGTCGCCTCCCGCGATGATCACGTGGTCGGCCTTTGGAGCGATATCAGCGTCGAACACGATCTTGCCCTTCTCATATTCATAGGTCTGAATGACGTCGAGCGACCGCGAGTCGAGCAGCTTCGCGGTCGAGTCCACCGAGGCAGTGATGGGCGTCTGGTACTCTTTATCCCACCGAAACCGCATAATCTCCCCGTCATGGACCTTTTTGTTGACGACCGTTTGCCCCGTCTCGACATCGGCGATCTTCATCTCCCCGTCCCGCGTGGCGAAATATATCGTGTTATTCATCGGGCCGAACGTTGCGAAAGTGATAACGCTCGACGGGTTTTCGAAGCGCATGACGGGCGCGTAGTCCTCCCCCTTGCTGGCTGGGACGTCGTCCGGCAGCTTGAAGAGCTGCACCTGCGGGACGCACCTATGCACGTCCGTCGTCACCGCGAGCACATGCGTATCGCCGTGTGAGAAACGCACGCACTGGACGGGTGTCTCAAGCTCGATGGTGGCGTAGCGAGTGCCGTCTCTGACGTTCCAGAGCCCGGCTGTGGAGTCCGCGCCGGCCGTCACGAGCATCGACGAGGTGTAGTTGACGTCGCACCCGCGCATGGCCCCCTGGCTATCGTAGGATCCGAGCATCTCTCCCGTTTCGAAGGACCAGACGAGCGCGAATTGCTCCCTTCCCGTCGTGAAGAAGAGGTCACCCTCAGTGTTGAACTGCAAGTACTGCACCGGCCGCGCGTGCCCTTTGAGTTCGAATGATTTCATAGATACGACAAGATGTGGGTAAAAACTGAAGGGTCAACTGTGGATGGGGAAGTGAAATGGGACGAAATGTTGGAAAAATCGTCATATCATAAACTTTCCAGTCGTGAATAGAAACAAGTATTTCAGAGGGCCAAAACGGAGTTATTCTTCGTCGGAGGAACCAGTAAAGTCCTCGTTGGAGTCAAGCTCGTCGTCTTCCTCCCCTGAGCCCAGCTCCTCGATTTCCGCGGCCGATCGCGCCTGAACGTCGTTCGCCTCTCTCGACATGCGATCGATGACATCGGTGAGCGGCATCGTCGCCTCTTCGAGCATTTTCTCCTGGACGGATTGCAAATTCTCGCCGAGGTCAGCGTCATCGGAGTCTTCCTCCTCTTCGTCCTCGAAAAGATCGTCGTACTCGGTTGAGACATAAACATCCGCGTCCCCCTCCATCAAGTCAGCCTCGATGAGGATATTCTCCCAGTCTTGGCGGAGCTCGAGGGCGGCGACCAGCTGTGGGTCCTTTTCACGGAAATACGCGATGGCGTTGCCAAAGACCATCTCGACGTCCTGGATGAATGCCGCGTGTGTGTCGTATCCCTCGCCGTCCGTGAGCTTGGCGCGGATGATTGCGAAGGAAATGGGCTGTCTGACGTGCTTTCGATAATCATCCATGATTGACTCGTCGAGTTCATGGAAATACTTGTTTGTGTCGAGCTGCTCGATTTGTGATAAGAGCGCGAGATGGACAGCACGGAGTGAATCTTCGGGTGAGCCCTCGGGAACGGGGCAGGCATAGGAGGAATCGCCCTCGGAGACTCGTGATCGCTTCGCTGTGTGTTCGTCCATGAGAAAGTATAGGTGGCTTGAAGAAGAATACTGATCGTATTGATAGAGAGACAGAGGGGAGGTGACGAGCGCCAAAACGACTCACACAATATCAACACATCGAGGGCAGTTACATCAAAGGCCTTCGTCAAGGATAGTCTGAATCTCCGCCTTTGACAAGTTTTTCACCTTTCGGTCAGTCGTCGATATTGTTGTAATCTCAATATTCTCCGAGTTCATCGCGTCCTCAATAACTTGCTTGAGTATGCCAACGACCAGTCTGACGGCATCGTCCAACGTGCAGTTCTCTGCTTTGTATTTTTCTTTCAGTATGTTTTTTGCCTCCTGCGCGCCGGCTCCGATGGCATAGGCGTCGAACGACCAGTACGTCCCGCTTGGGTCTGTCGACCAGAGCTGGGGCCCGTCCGCATCGACGCCGGCGATGAGCAGCGCGACGCCATACGGGCGGGACATTAGATTCTTCCGTGAGGAGTTCTCGCCGAATTGCAACGCGAGGTCAGATGTCGCCAGAGTGATTGTCTCGACGCGGGCCGGCTCGTCGTAGGCAAAGCGATGGTTTTGCGCCTCGACCCGCGCGTGCTCGACGAGGGAGTTGGCGTCCGCTGTCATCCCAGAGACGACAGTGGCGATGTGCGAGTCGATCTCAAAGATCTTTCGAACGGATGTGGGGACAATGAGCTTTGAGGAGATTCGCTTTTCCGCGGCGAGGACGATGCCGTGTTTCGTTTTGACGCCGAGGCCGGTGGACCCAAGCCCGATCGCCTTCCGGGCGTACTCGATCTGGAAAAGCCTTCCTTCTGGCGAGAAGGTGTTGACACCATGATCGTAATCGTTCCGCCCAAACATTCCGTGAGAAGCGTTAGAAGGAGGAAACTGTGAAAAAATATTCCATGTAAAAAAATTCAAATAGAAACGAGTCCATCTCCCCGCCGGTGGTTGGCCGTTACTCCTTCGCCGACCCACACATTACCAAAAAACATTCACACGATCAGTCGATAAGCCTTTTCGATTTGAAAAAGTTCCGCAGATGCGCGTATTGCCAATACCCGAACCCGATCGAGATGCAAAGCGTCACGAGCGACAGCCACGTCGCACGGCCGCTCAGCGCATCGCTCAGCACTCGGAGGCTCTCCTCTCGCTCGTGAAAATAGAGGTACTCTGATTGGACGGCCTTGGTGATGTCTTCCATCACCCGGAGCTCGACCTGAATCGGCTTCAAATGGTACTTTGTCGCCACATTCGAGTAATCTTTCGCCTCCTTGCCGAGTCGCAGCTGAAAGTTTATTTGCCGTTTCATGCTCTTCTGGTATCGGACCCCTTGGGCGACGCGGTTGTAGAAGCAGAAGCGATGCTCCCCCGGGACATTCGTCGCGAAGTAGAAGCTGTTCTGGTCGCTTCCGGTGTCTGACTGGATAAGACCGCCGTTTGGGTCGCTCACACGGAAGTCGGTGAACACCCCGTATGCGTCGCTCGCCCGGTAGGAGCCGGAGACCTTTTGGTCCTCTGGAAGCTCCTCCGTGAAGCAGCGGTGCGATCGGGCATCGAGGTCAAAGTTGAAGCACTGAACGGATTCGGCGAGGCACAGGCCGGAAAGCAGTGCGATCATCTTGCAAAGGTATCAGTCTAATAAAACGCAATGAAAAAGTTCGATAAGAGTCCAATCGATTCGACCATTCACAGCCGATGGAATATCATTTTCACGAAAACTGCTCTCCTCACGAGAGACTTCCACTCGCATCTTAATGACGCATACGCCGTGGGTCTTCCTGCTGTGGTGGTGGATTGAGTTTCACAAAGTCGTCGATGCGCAGAATCGTTATCGCGGCCTCAGTCGCGAGCTGAATGGATTTGACTTTTGATATTTTCGGCTCGATAATTCCAGCCGTCATGACATCGTGGACGTCGCCCTTGACGAGATCGAGCCCCATCCACGCGGTGTCTTTGTTTGTGGACGCATGCGCGACGCGCAGCTTGGAGGCCAGCGAGCTGGCGTCATGGCCGGAGTTGATCGCGAGTTGCTTTGGGATGACGAGTAATGCCTGGGCGAATGCGTCGATCGCCGGCTGCTCTCGCGCGTCAGTGCGATGGGCGAACTGCTCGAGGGCAAAGTTGAGATAGGACTCAACCGCCCCGCCGCCGCCGACGATGGACCCCGCCTCGATGGAGCGAGAGACCGAGTAGAGGGCGTCGTTGATGGCCCGCTCGGCCTCATCGATGAGCAGGCTCGATGCCCCATGCACGACCAGCGTGACGGCACCTCCCGTGCAGCCCTCGACGATGAGGCAGCTGTCCTCTCCCATTCGCTTGTCGTGGACCGACGTCGCTTGCCCGAGGTTGGACGGGTCGAACTCCTCTTCGCCCTCGAGGTTGCAGAGGGTCGTCTGTATCTTCCCGCCGGTGGCTCGGGCGAGGCGCACCATTTCCTCCCTGGGCACTCTCCGGGCGCCGATCACACCTGCGTCGGTGAGAAGCTTCTGGATGGCGTCGTCCATGCCGTTCGTTGTGAGGATAACGTTCGCGCCGGCCGTGATGAGCTTCCGGACCCGTTCTCGGGTAATGTTCATCTCCCGGCTCTGCATCCCCTCGACCTGGGTGGGGTCGGTGAGAGTGGCCGAAATCCCCAGCCGCAGCTTCACGGCCCGAAGGTCGAAATCCAATAGGGCGATTCGCGCCGGGCTGACCCGCAGTGGCATGTCGTGTGAGATTCTCGAGGCTTCCAGGGCACTGCCATGAATTAGGTAGGAATCGCTCAGCCCCTTGCCCGGCCGCTTGAGGATGCCGACGGCGTTCCGTGGGTATGTCACGCTACCGTCGAACTCGCTGATTCGCTCAACCGCACGGACTGCATCGACGACCAATTCGGGAAACAGCTCGACGTCCATCTGAGAGATTACTTTGGACGAAAGCGATGTTTTCGCAATTCGAGTCAGCAAATCTTTATCGTTGGCTGTCACTTTTCGGCTGAGTTTCGAGTCAATCAGCCGCACGGCCTCCCGCATCGCCATTTTGTATCCAGCGATGATATTCGACGGGTGGATATTCTGCCGGATAAGCTTTTGTGCGTTCTTCAGGAGCTCCGCGACGAGGATAACCACGGAGGTTGTGCCATCGCCGATTTCATTATCCTGCAGTCTCGCCAGGTCCACTAGAATTTGCCCCGCTGGGTGGTCAACTTCCATGCGTTTCAGGATGGTTGCCCCGTCGTTGGTTTGCAGCAGTTCGCCGACGTCGTCGACGAGCATCTTGTCGAAGCCATCTGGGCCGAGTGATGATCTGATTATGTTGGCAACTGCCGCGACGGCGGTGAAGTTTTCGTTTCGGACGTCTTTGCCGGTGATTCGTGTGCCATGGATGCCGAGCGCACATGGCTTGGCTTGGAGGCCGCCTGAAGCTTGTTCTTGCATAGTGAAATGAGATTTACAAAGAATACAAGGAAATATTGAGTGATGAGATGGTTGTGGAGGGTAAAAACGATATGAAGGTTGGATCCCGTATGCGTATTGCACACCGGGGTGGTATAAGGGGAGGGTTCATGCTATGGGCTTACAGGCGTCGGTGACGAGAATTTTTGGTCAGCGTATGCGACAGGTATTCTTCTTCCTCGCTTGCATTCCTCCGAGAGGAAAACCAGCGTAGAGACAAATAAAGACAACTGGTAAGTTGATTTTCTCTCATTCCGCGAGAAAGCTGTCAATTCACTGCATATCCAAGTCTTTGCCTGAAGAACTCTTTCAGACGAGTCGACAGCGGTCTGTCCCATAGCTTGACGAATTCACTCCGATGGGAATATTAATCCTGCCCGATTGTCGCCTCCTGACGTTTATGCTTTCTATTTTCCCGCTCTTCAGCAACGCTCAGCAGTGTCTGCAAAGCATCTGCCTCTTCGTCATCAATCCGCTCCTTCCATTTCAGCAACGTTCCGATTCTTTTGTCCGAATCACCAATGCTGGCTATTTTATGGACCGAACGAAAAGCAGTCGCGTCTTTTTCCAAGATGCCGTCATGGTCGACCCACTCGAAGGTCTGCAGGGATGTGTCGCTCACAGTATATTGACCAACCATCTTTATGGTCTTCTGGTGGCTTTCGGTGAAATGTTGTGGATCCGGCTCAGTGGTCCCACTTTTCATCGCGTGTGTGAGCGAAAAAAGATTCATCGGCTTTCCACTCGAGGCTATCTTTTCAAAAGCCTCAACTCGCCAGGCCCACTGCAGCGCCGTCGGTGTCAGGTTGGGTATTGTGTCCATTCTCCGCTGCACGTCGAACACGCCGGTGGACGCATCCGCAGCCGGCTTCTCCTCCGTGGGGCGGTCTGGAATGGGAACCTGGACCCATCGACTCCCAAACCCCTTCACCTGCTTGACTTTTGGCCTTTTCTTTCCTTCATTCTCCATGGGGTAGCAAAAAACACCGAACAGATTGAAAAGAGACTCTGATAAGCTCGACGTGCCAGAAAAAAATCAATCTGCAAAATGGGTCATTTTATCGTTCATCGTCCGTCTCAAGCATCTGCACCACGCCGTACAGAATGGACACTTTCCAATCGTCGACTTGCTTCACATCGCTGAATTGGTGGATCGCCTCCCTGACGTCATCTGGCGCTCCGTTCTCAATGGCCGTGCAGATCGCCTCAACGAGCTCGTACTCTCGAGACTTGGAAATTGTGTTGTCTGACGGGAACTCGGCCATACGCTCACGGATGCTCGCGACACCCTCGACCAGGTTGTCCTTTCGCAGCAATCCGAGCTGACAGAGCAAGCTGGCAAAGCTGTATTCTCGGGAGAGCGACCGAAGCGATCGGTTCTGCTCGCACACCGCGAGCTTGTCGAATTCAGTCGATGCCTCCGCGAGGTTTCCCGCCTCCACGAAAATCATTGCGACCTTCTTCTGAATCCGCGCGGCGATGTTCGTCCCATACTCGTCCGTCAGGTAATAAAACATGCTTTTTCGATAGTGCTTGACGGCGTCGTCGTATTCTCGGGAATCCGCGTACATATCGCCGATTTCAGCTTCAACCTTCCCTGCTTGGTGAAATCGATTGGACTCAATGTACATCTGGAGTGCCTCCTCCCAGCAGGCCAGCGCGTCGGCGGTATCGCCCGCTTTCCGGAAGGCACTGGCGGCCTCGAAGCAATGGGTGCACGCTTCATAGGAGAAGTCGACTTCGCGGCAGCATTGTGCGGCTCGCTTGAACGCCGCGCCCGCTCGTCGCCAGTTTCCCTCGGATTTGAACATGGCAGCGGCTTTTTTGAATAAGTCGGCGGCAGCTTCGTAGTTCACTCCCGTGAAGAAGGTGAAGAATCCCTGAAGTTTTGATTCGGCTTTCCGTACCAAGTCATCGGCGAGTATATCTTTCATTTTACAAAAACAATTGAGGTGGAAAAAAACTCAGAATTTGGTATTTGCGGCACGCTTGGGGATATTTGGATTTCTTTGAGGGATTCTTCACGTACAATTCACAAACAGATGTTCAAAATTTCGTTCAACTCCAAACATCTGGTACAGGCGGAAGTGGCCCCCTTTTGACCAACCTTTGCATCACTTCTCGGAACAGCATTTGGCGATTCGAGTTTGTCACTTCATCAAACCACTCAACGATCTTGTCATCGATGGGCGTTGGTGCCGATTGTATGGAGTGTGAATCTCCAACCACTGGCGGGCGAGCGGTCAACTCCTGGGGGTCTTCGCTGGGCGCTTCAGTCTGCACCGGCGACCCCGTCCGTTCAAATGCCAAGTAATGCCCACCTGGCTTGACCTTGGCGGTTTGGGACGACATCAATATGGCATGCTCCAGAAGAGACCCGTTTTCGTCACATTCCATGACGCCAGCGAGGTCTGGCAATTGCGCTTTAATTTCCCCAACAAGCTGAAAATCCCCCTGGTAGATAATCTCGAGTGCGTCGCCACGCCAGGCCCAAATCGTTGACTCGGTCTGCATGGTGAGCAGGTGTAGAAACGAATGTGGAAAATTGCAATTTTCAAAATCCGAACGGAGTGACTTCCGATTCGAAGACAGACAAACAACAAACAGTCAGTTTATTCAAGGGAGCGGATTGATGCATTCACGAAGCATGTTTTTCAACTCGGACCACGTCGAACATCTGTAGACGGCGGGATAGACCAGCGCGTAGTTTTCACTGCCGGTTCGAATATACGCCCGTCGTGCGATGTGATCATAGACATCGGCTTCTCCATTCACCGGAAGTGCCGGGTCGCTTTGGGTCTGTCGCAGCACTATGGCCGTTCCGCACGTCACGAAGAGAATCCCTTTGTATCTTTCTGCGACCGATCGAATCCGCGATGCAAACGTCCGGGGGCGAAACCACCGAAGCACAGCGACTCCTTGCATTTCAACAAACAGAAAGGGTGAAACACACAAAGTAAACACTGACGGCTTTGGCGACGAAGATTACAATTATTCCTACAATATCCCTCATGCATTCAACTTATCTTCAAACTATACCATCATTTCTGCATTTATTTCTTTCCTGCCTTCTGGGCGGCCTTGGTCACCTTGCCGCTGGTTGGCTCCTTCTTGGTGACGCTCTTGATGACACCGACGGCGACGGTCTGGCGCATGTCACGGACAGCGAACCGGCCGAGCGGCGGGTACTCGGTGAACGTCTCGACGCACATGGGCTTTTGTGGGACCATGCGGACCATCGCGGCGTCGCCGTTCTTGATGCTCTTTGGCTGCTTCTCCAGCTCTTTGCCGGACCGGCGGTCGATCTTGGACTCGATTTCCTGGAATTTGCACGCGATGTGGGCGGTGTGGCAGTCGAGCACGGGCGAGTAGCCGCTGGAGATCTGGCCGGGGTGATTCAGCACGATGACCTGCGCGATGAAGCTCTCGCACTCCCTCGGTGGGTCCTGCTTGGAGCTTCCGCAGACGAAGCCACGGCGGATGTCCTTGACGGAGACGTTCTTCACGTTGAACCCGATGTTCATGCCGGGGGTCGCCTCTGGGAGCGCCTCGTGGTGCATCTCGATCGACTTGACCTCGGTCGTCAGGTTGGTCGGGGCGAAGGTCACGATCTCGCCGGGCTTCAGCACGCCAGTCTCGACGCGGCCGACCGGCACAGTGCCGATACCGCCGATCTTGTAGACGTCCTGGAGGGGCAGGCGCAGTGGCTTGTCGACCGGGCGCACCGGGGTGTCGAGTTGGTCGAGCGCCTCCAGCAGGGTGGGGCCCTTGTACCAGCTCATGTTCGTCGACTTCTCGATCATGTTGTCGCCCATCCAGCCGGAGATTGGCACGAACTGCACCTTGTCGATGTTGTAGCCGACCTTCTTCAGGTACAGCTGCACCTCCTTCTTGATCTCCTCGAAGCGCGCCTGCGCGTAGTTGACTGACTTGTCGTCCATCTTGTTGACCGCGACGATCATCTGCTTCACGCCGAGGGTGAAGGCGAGAAGAGCGTGCTCGCGCGTCTGGCCGTCGCCGCTGATGCCGGCCTCGAACTCTCCGTTTCCGGAGGCAATCACGAGGATGGCCGCGTCGGCCTGCGATGTCCCGGTGATCATGTTCTTAATGAAGTCGCGATGTCCGGGGGCGTCGATAATCGTGAAGACGCACTTTGGCGACTCGAACTTCCAGAGGGCGATGTCGATGGTGATACCACGCTCGCGCTCGGCCTTGAGCTTGTCGAGGACCCAGGCGTACTTGAAGGACGCCTTGCCCATCTCGGCGGCCTCCTTCTCGAACTTTTCGATGGTTCGCTTGTCAATGCCGCCGCACTTGTAGATCAAGTGGCCGGTGGCCGTGGACTTGCCGGCGTCGACGTGGCCAATAACGACCAGGTTGATATGAATCTTCTCTTTTCCCATTGTGGTGAAGCGTAAGGAATAATGCGAAAGGGGGGAATGGTAAAAGTGAAGCCATTGGAAGTATTTACGCATGGGAACTCGAAGGGGCCGAGGGCGAGCTTTTGACTCCAAATCGGCACGGAAATGTTGTCAGATTCAGAAACACTGAAGAGACGCAATTTTTTCAACCACCCTTTTTATGGCTGCTCAAATTCGGCATTTGTATGTTTCGCCAGACATGCCTCCCAGCTCGCTTGCCGATCAATACACATTTCCGGAGATTGCGTTCGCTTGCAGAGGAGATAATTGTGGGTTTCGAGCGCACAGAACTGCACGGATTGCTTCACTGCATTATCATACGCCGCGAGAAGATGGATGTCATGCGCGACGCATTTCTCCTGTTCTTTGTGCCACCAGTGGCAGTCCGCCGAGGCGCGCGTTGCCTCCCGAGTTGCAGGCAAGGCGGTGAACAGTGGATCGAAGGCGTCCAGCGCGAATGCTGAAAGCTTGCGGAGCTCGTGCGGAGGTGATTGGGCCGTCATGGAGAGGATAACATGTTGAACAACGAACAGAAGGGGAATGCGTAATTATGGTAGTCAGTCCATGTGACGCTCGCCGGGCACCAAAGTAGACAATTGGCCCGCTAACAGCAACTCGACCGCTCACTGCTATTACCCCCTCCACGAGCTCGAAGACCCCCATCCCGCGTCTGCTGTGGTGGAGGGAATGCATCCGCCGAGTCGACTCGCTGGATCAGCGCACCGACGACATGGTGAAAAAGCGCATCAACGCACGTCGAATCACGTGCCGAGACCTCAGAAAATGTCAAGCCGTGGGAATCGGCGAACGTTTTCCCGGTGGCATAGCTGACCGCACGTGTCGCGGCATCATCACACTTATTCCCCACGAGGACTGTGCAGACATTTGGGCTCGCTGACGTTTCCACCTCATCGAGCCATGACTTTACATTGTGGAAGCTCTCTGCGCTCGTGATGTCGTAGACGACGAGGATGGCCTGGGCGCCCCTGTAATAGCTCCGCGTGATGGATCGGAAGCGCTCCTGTCCCGCCGTGTCCCATATTTGGAGTTTGACGTTCGCCCCGTTGGAAGTCAGCGTGCGGACCTTGAAGTCGACGCCAACCGTCGCCTTGACGCCGCCATCGAACGAGTTATCAGTGAATCGGACGAGGATGCTCGACTTGCCCACTCCGCTATCCCCGATAATTAAGACCTTGAAGACATGATCATAGTCACGGTGTCGCATGAAGAAAAAGGAAAGATATGGAAGAAACATACTAGACGCTGAATCGGGAGCGAAACCCATTTTTAACAGAATCTCCTTATGCAATCTCATCGCAAACATACACAGACATGCATCATTTGCAACTTCAAGATATGGCCGCAATGTAGGCGGCGCCGATCCCACTGCCGTCCTTCGAGAGCGTCAGGTTGACACCCTTGATGCAATACACGTCTCGCATAGTCTCATAGAGTTTCGTCTTGTAGCCTGGCATTTTCTCGTACACGCTGCCGTCCACCGCGATGGTGACGTGCTCGTGGCAGTGGCGGCTGCGCTTCAGAATCGACGCGAGCGCGGTGGCCGAAAGAGTCGCCGACCTGTTGCGGACCATGACGCACACCTCCTTGATGATGCGCCGATCTTCGAGGTCCTCGACGTTGATGTCGAGCTCTTCGTTCAGCCAGAGGTGGATCCAGCGGAGCTTTGCGCTTTCGTCGGTCAAAATACGGCTGACGAGGACTGGCGGGAAGCAGTCCTTTTGCTGCATTTTGTGCCAAATCGTGGGGTTTCCGCGGAAAATGTCCCGCAGGACGTAGCGGACGAGCTCCCCGATGTAGTAGCCGGAGATCATTTTCTCGAGTCGCTGCCTGCCGGGGTTGCAGGAGATGTTATCGACGTGCTGGTCGTAGGGGGTTGTCTTGAGAATGGTATTTCCGGCATCCGAGCCGAGGTTTCCCCACTCGATGTTGACGACCATCTCGAGGTTGTCGTCCATTTTCCGAGCATTCAGCTCTTTCTGCAGCTCCGCGTTGAGCGACAGCTTTTTGATGTTTGAGACCTTTTCCCAGTAGCACGCGTTGCTACCGGTCCCCAAAATGCAGCCGATGTGCACGCTTGGGTCAAAGAGGAACTTTGCAATCAGCGTCCCCACAGTGTCGTTGCAGAGCGCAACCACTCGCAAGTACTTGATGTCATTCGCCTCGATTCCCTTTTGCAGCAGTGTCACAATGTTCGCGCCCTCCATGCCGGTCGTTTTGAATCCCTTCGTCCACGTGAGCAGCTGCGCGACTGCGAGACCCTTTTGTATCGTCGGGAATGAAAAGGTGAATCCGACCGATATCGGCTTGCCCGTTTTTTCGACATTCTCGACGTCGCCCGGGTGAGACTGCGTGAAGGCGGCGACGCACTTGCCGATAAACTTGAAGAGTTCCTGCGCAGTGTCCGACAGGTACCTCACGGGAATATGAAAGGTGAGCTGGGTCGGCGGTGCGAGGGCGCTGCCGTTCCGGTCGATTTCTATCCGCAGCACGCGGAGGTTCGTGCCTCCCATATCGATGGCGTAGAAGACACCGCCCATGTTGTGCCCATTGCTCTGCGGCTTCAGCACGAAGGACGGCAGCATGGGAAGCGTCCCGTAGCCGTCCTGCTTGAGCCCCTTTTCCATCTCGCCCTCCATGTACAGCTGGATGTAGCGCAGATAGGAGTCCGACAGGTTGAAGAACTGACGGGCCCGGAGGACGGGCAGCATGGCGTCAACGTCGCTGAGGTGAGAAGAAAGTATTGCAACCCGCTTGTCCATAAATCTCTCTGAATGGCGAGATCGCCTGTGAAATAAGTCAAAAGGGAGTGGAAGTGATACGAGGAAATTGAATGAAATCTACAAGAAAGAGAGCGCGCCTGACGAAGCTCATTTATACACCACCTGCTGGGCACATGGTGCCGATGGTGACTACTTTTTCCCCTTTGCCTGCCTTCGTGCTTGCGATTTCTGTACTCGCCGCTCTCGGTTTTCCAACTTGACCTCTTTCCGATGGTCCTTTCGCTCCGGCTTGGTTGCGTCGGCGAGGGTAAACTGCTTCGCGCTGGCATCCTTTGCCCCCTCTGCGTCGTCCAATGCATCGGCCAGCTCATGCGTACTGAAGGAATTGTCGCTCTCTTCCTCCGAGAGGTCAGCTGTCAGAAAACTATACTGTTTCTCGACATCGGAGCTGATGTGGGATCCGCTATAGATGCCGAGCGATCGCGGAATCGGTATTTGCCGAAACACATCGTCTGGTATAACGTCCCCCGACTCAGTGAACGACGTGTCGAGTGACGGAATCCTTCCAATGACAAACATGAAGATGCGCTCAATGGTGTATCGCCCGCTCGGTGGGAGGGCGTCGGCGAAGAAGCGATCCACGTTTGCAATGTCTCTGCGGAGGAACTCCATTGCATTGGGGTGGTCGGGCTCGATCGACTGCGAGACGTCGATGACGTAAATCTCGGGTGTGCTTCCGGCATCGCTCTCCGCGCTGGGCATTTGGACGAGCAGATTGTATTCACTATAGTCGCCATGAATCAGATTACATTCCTTGTAGAGTCGTCTCAGCAAAGATATGAGCTTGTGGTACAGACTCGCTCCGTGGCTGTATTTGAGATCAGTGCAGTCGCTGAGCCGCGAGTACGGCCAACCGTTCTCGCCGAGAAAGCTCATCACCAGAACGTTTTGCTTTAAAATGAAAACTCGAGGCGCCGGAATACCCGCAGACTCGAGCCGGCGGAGATTACGAGCTTCCTTCTCTGCCCACTTTTGGACCATCTTTCGAGGGTTGGACTTGCTATATCTCTGAAAGCGGTAGTCGCCTTTCACGTATCTCTCTCTATCTTTGAAAACGAGCACCGATGTCCGATAAATCTTAATGGCTGCGGACGAATTGTCGCCACGTATGGCATGATACACGTTGGCCTCCTTCCCGGTGGAGACACACCCATGCATCGCCTCAAGGAAGCCATTCCGGACAAGGGCGTAGATGATGAGCCGCGTGCGAGGGTCCATGACATTTTCGACGGTGGCCCGATCTTTCTTATCGTGTTGTTTGTGCTGGCTTTTCTTCAACCGAGGCTCCTCCAAGTACTTTTGGCTTTCGTTGTAGAGATTCTCATCGAATGCAGAATCGTTTTTCTCGAAATGCCTTTCCCCCATAATCTTCAAGCGATTGTCGTATGAATCATTCTACGGATCAAGATAGCCAATGGAAGACATATACGAACTGGACATTGACATACAAAAAACGCGCCGAATGTGTGTACAAATCTGAAATCCCAACTAGACTCAACTCATGCAGTTGATAACGCTGCGGGGTCATTCAGATTTTTGCCTCAGAACTTCAAAGGCGGGCTTCTTTCTCGATTTTACAATAGGGATATGTAGAGACTTACCGAAAAGGGACTCGCGCAAATCACATGCATCACTTTTCTCACCGTCGGCACAACTTTCGAATGACCTTGCGAAAAATCGGCGTGAAGGGTTCGTCTGTGAATGGAATCTTGATTCCTCTGTCGAAGCTTCTGCCTGTTTTTCCTGTCCAAAATTATCCCTTGAAATGTCAGCGATATTCACGTTGGGAAAGTATGATGATTCCCTCCGAAACTTATTTTCTGTACCAAAGCCCTGCCTTCTTAACTCTGGTGCTTCAGATGTCCTGAGTGCAGCGAGGGAAAAATCAGCTTGAACTTCGCTTCCAAAACCGTGGAAAGATTTGTCCGCAACAGACTGCGTACCAAAGTTTTCCCTGGAAAGTTGCTCCGAACCAAAATGCTCTTTATGTGTTTGGGCAGCACTACCAAAGCAATCCCTACGTAGTTCACGTTGCGGGTGCTCTGGCTGTTGAATCATTGTTCCGAAAGAAAGATTTGTAAAATCTTCCCTGGGTCGCATCGCCTCTTCCTCCCTTGGCTTGCTCAGAACGGTCTTTCTCGGCTCATCTCTTTGGCCGAACCCGGGCGCCGTTGGGCCATCTATCCCAAAGGCATTTCGGGAAAACGGTTGTGATCGCTCTGATGCAGTATGGCTTATGATTGTTGTCCCTTTCATAATGTCCTGCGATATCTTATCACACCCAAGGACATCGTATTCTCCTTGGAGCTCGATCTTGACTTGGGTGCCTCTTCTACTTGACTTTTTCTTACCTTGAGGAAGTCCCGTACTCATGATAATTTTAGTAGTAGTAATATTAGAATATAGCATAATTGTATTCTAGATTGAAAATAAATAGAGACCTTACCATTCAATGCCAACTACCTATACTGAAGATTTTGCATCTCGTTCTTGTGCCCATGCCTCCTGGCTTCACGGATCCTGTAAAACTTAGTTTGTCGGCGAAGTGGATCTCCGTCTTGAACGCATCTATTAACCCCTGGCCATACTTCATGTTCTTTATCTTCTGGAGCAGTCAAACAATAGCGATAGTTCATGTAAGTTTGATGAACTGTGGGATAATACGTTAGTAGTTCTTGTGGAGGAGGGAGCGTTGTCAACCGTGTATTCCTATGAAGCACTCTTCCTCGCATAGTTTCAATGCGTCCAGCATAGATTCTTCTATTAAAATCTTTACTGTCCATATATTGTGTCCTCTTGAAAAGAACTACTTCTTGTTTTTCTAATTTGCCGATATTCTGGTAGTATTGCTCGGCAACGTCAAGAACTGTGTCCATAAGAGCAAAACATCTATCTGTGTCGTATGGTGAGTAGTGAATCCACTTTGCATCAAATCCTTGCTGATTCATTCTACGTGTGCGTGGGATGAGTCTAGTGTAACGCTCACTATTTCCGAGGTCATGCGAATTTTCGAACGTTGATATTATCTCATCAAATAAAACATCTGGATCAAGATGTTTCTTCGAGCTAGTTTTCACGCGGAAGTCCTCTAATGCTGTGTCAAAATTTTGGTGTAATTGTTTATCCTTTTCCATGATTAGCAGTTGAGCAAGTTCCAGTCTTGCCTCCATGTAATTTTCTAGATGAAGGTGACAAAATTCCTCGTCTCGCATGATGTAAAGCGCCTTCAGCCCGCATCGTAAAGCTTGCTCAAATTTTCTCGCGATTCTTAAAGATCGCATCAGCTTCACATACAATCGAAGGGTTTGATTGCTGTAATCTCCTTGCTGAGCGTGACTCGCAGCCAGTGCAATGCCTACTTTTTCTACTGCTTTTTCAGCCAGTTGGAGATTTCCCGTAGTGGATAGATAATCAGATTGAGTTTCAAGGAAAGCAGCATGAGACATAGGTACGTATTTCTTTTCAATTTTATCTGACTTCTTGCCCGGCGTGGAATTTTCATTAATTATTTCTTTCCTTCGTATATTCGCTGTGCTTGGTGGATGTTGCATCTGATTTGGCCATAATCGCCCAGAGTAGTAGCTGGTGAACAAATGACAAATGAGGACGACCTTGCTCTGCTTCATGATAATGTAATAGAAGCCGGCGCTATAAAAAATCCAATCTCATAATACAGGCCAAAAAAGTTGCTCTGTCAAAATACTCCTCTTAGAAGAATACGCAGTTTAGAAGACAGCGAAAATAATTTCTTTTCAGTAGTACCCAGCATTTGGTTCTTGGGAAAGTAGATAGAAAGGAAATGGACTCTGTAGCATCTGTAACTTTTCGTGGAGAGGGTTTTGAATGTATTTATTAAGAGAAGCGCTGTATCTGCTGGTGTAAGAAAAAAATCGCATACCCTTTTCTTCCGAAAACACCAATTCTTTTTTCTTAGTCGAGCGATAATCAGAATCAACTCGGGGCTTTGTATCTAATTAAAATTTCATGGAAAATATTTACGTCGTCGTTTGAAAAGGCAAATCTCTTGCAAGAAAGGGTTACAAAGGAAAACTCTCAAACAAAGATTACAAGAGGCTGCAACGAAAAACTGCCTGTAGAAAACTATTTAGCCAATACTATAGGGAGATCACTTGGATTCTTCATCTATATTGTTTTTCATTGAAGCGTTCGTTTATTGTGCTGTTTTTTTTGAATTACTTGGGTAGTCACATTACTAATGGTTTTCTTTGATTCTGATTTGGCATACCCAACTGAACGCTTGGAAGCGCAAAAACATAAGCGCAGGCGCCTGCTTCAAGGGCCTAACTCCTTCTTCTGGGATGTTAAGTGCAAAGGCTGTTATCAAATACAAACGGTGTTCAGTCATGCCAAGAATAACGTCATATGCCCAGGATGCAATACACTGCTTGCACGGCCCACCGGAGGCAAAGCACGTCTTAGCGAAGGCATTAAGTATCGCAGAAAGCCTGATTATTAATCGTACGAATGATCAGATGAAAGTAAGAAATCATACACACATAGGATAATCACGCCTATTTAGTTATTTTTCCTGCTGAGCACAAGATTGATTCATTCATGTTTTCTATTTTTACTAATACGAATGCTTCTTAAACGCGGGTAACAGGGGTTCTTTTGCTGCTCTATTCACCATGACAAGGTGTAATGGTTTTCGCTAGCTCAAGAGCACTGTGGACTGTCGCTGCTCCTCGCTGTAACATGGGATATTGAATGCTGTCGTACACACAGCGTTCTTCCTGTAAAGCTCTGAGAGCGACTAGCCACTTGTTTCGGGGATTCTTACGGGGCTTGTCATTCGACTTACACTCACATTATTCTTTTGACTGAGTATTTTGATGATAATTGGTTGTTCTTTCAGATTATCGCAATAAAGATGTCAGACGGAATAAGTGAAAAAGCATTTCCGCTAGCAAAAGATAACCTTTCAAGGGCTATACTTGACGTTGTGCAACAAGCATCAAACTACAAATTGATCAAAAAGGGCGCGAATGAGGCGACAAAAGCGCTGAACAGAGGTAGTGCTGATCTGATAGTCCTCGCTGGTGATACCAACCCAGTTGAGATTATTCTCCATCTCCCTCTCTTGTGCGAAGACAAAAATGTCCCATACATCTTTCTTCCATCTAAAACAGGCCTAGGTAGAGCCGCGCAAGTATCCCGCAACGTAGTAGCATTGGCAATAGTGAACACTGACAACTCCCCACTGCAAACGCAGGTCAGAAATATCAAAAATGAAATCGAGAAGCTTCTAGTTTAAGTTGAAAACGAAAATTGAAACTTTTCCCCGCGCGAACGATATGTTTTTCGAAGCTTATCCTATTTTCACATTCACACACATGGCCTCGGATTCGTACGATCTAGCGAAACGAGCGTTGAATGAAATGCTCAAACAACGAAGTTCCAACCTGCCCTCATCAGTAGCGAACCTCATTGACATCGAGAAACAAATTTACGGAGACAAGGTCAATCCTGATGGTGTGCGTAGAGCGTCAACTCCTCGAGCAAGTCCAAGCCTATGCGACCCTTCCAAGCCCCTTCCGACTGTCTGGAAGAAAGGTGACAAATCCATCAAAAAATTTGATGTGGAGTGTCGCTACCTTAACCCCCGCAAGAAATTCGAACCACAGGAGAAAACAAACACAACAAAAAAGAAAGTGCAAGTAGTACCAAAGTGTGCCTACAGCAACATCGAAAAAGCGAATAATGCACGGGAAGCCTTGCGTAAGCTCCAAAAGGGAAACGAAAAGGGCGCCTCCCGAACCCCTTTTAAATAGCATGAACTGGATGCACTTGCGACATTTAGAACATCATAATCGTCGTTCTCAACCCATTTCTTTTCAACTTTTCATGCCTCCTTGAAAATTGGAAATACCATGGATAATCGTGTCACTCGGCAAGAACAGGAGAATGCTGCCATACGCAGTGAAGTTCGCTCATACGCCGCATCGCTGCTCGAAGTTGCCAAGCAAAATGCTGTGAGAAGGCAGAGATCTATCGGTGATACGGCAGAGGCAGCCGATGATTCAGTGACAGTTGGAGATATGACCCATAGTTTTCTTGCCTTGGAGACTGATCCGGAAGCTGTTCAGGAGATGGTTTCGATTATTCAGAGCGTATGCGGAGGTGATCAGACAGAAAACGAAACGAATTGAGGATCGTCCGGACTTGTGATTTGTTCCCTCCTCCCTCAGTGTCTCTCATTTTCTCACTACGTGGATGTGCCACTGGCAAATTTCAGTGTGGCGTTAGGACAATAGCTCTTGGCTCAGCGAGCAAAACCTTCTTTTTTCGCCATCGGCAGCAAATCCCGTATCAATTTTCTCTTACCTTTAACAGTTTTGGTATCCATGAAAGGTGGAAAAGTTTCCAGCAAAAAAGGCTCCTCCAAGTCTCATAGCTCCAACAAGTCGACCCGGCACAAGAAGAAGATCTCGACTTGGAGCACCTACGTGCACCGAGTGCTGAAGGAAGTTCACCCCAACCTTGGCGTCACCACCAAGGGCATGAAGATTATGAATTCCTTCGCCGAAGACATGTTCGACCGCATTCACCTCGAGGCAATCGCTGTTTCGAAACTGAGCAAGTCCAAGACCCTTTCTGCACGCGAGCTCCAGACGAGCGCCCGCCTCCTCCTGCCAGGAGAGCTTTCCAAGCACGCAATGAGTGAGGGAACAAAAGCCGTGGCAAAGTACTCCGCATCAGTTGCAAGCAGAAAAGAGGCCCATTAAAATTCAAACACATAAGAAAGATTACTTTCAGACAAGAACAGGATTATAGCGAATAGTCTTGAGTAAAGTTGTACTCACAAATTGTCACTGACGAAAAAGTATTGGCGTCATGCTTTATGCTGATTTTTCTTTCCTCGTTGAAAATGTAACAGGGATGACGCCGACCCAGTGAGCATGCAACGATGATAGTGAGATTGTGCACCATAAAAGCGCTTGTTATAGGACAACATGTCAGGCACTCCAGTGCAGTGGCCAACGAGAAGCAGAGACCGGCGAGTTCCCACGCCGGTGTCACCGTTCATTCCATGCGACCAATACTCAGCAATCTTGGGTTCCTGAAAAACACTTCCATTCAAGACACTCAAGTTGTGTCCCTGCAGAATACCCTTGACAAATTCGTGTGGTTCCTCGATAATGATTTTCGGCAGGTCGATGTGGTGAGCATACGTCGAGACATTGGCAAATTCGTATCGCTGCACAACTGGGTGATGAAGTTGGCTGGGCTGCTGCTGATGCGCCTTCACCACCTGTCGAAAGAGCATACCCCCGGCGCCCACCGAGCCGAGCTCGACAAGTTCCCGCCGCCACTCGTCATTTCGCTTCTCAAATATCTCGTATTCTTGCGGGACTTGCGAGATGCCACGAAGAGAAGGCGTCTGGGAAAGGCTGATTTGGCATCCATCCCAGAGAGAAATATGATGGTCTTCGCGAAGAGCCTTGACCTCGACCTGGCGCGGAGGCTCTTCATCCTCCTGCGCGCGCGCATCCATAAAATCATGCCCCAAGTGACTGTCCACGAAGGCGTCTCCATCATTCGCCTCTGGGGAAACCTCCGCCCGAAAGATCCGACCTTTGTCAAACTGCTCACAAAATTCTTCGCCAAAAAACTTCGAGCGCTCTGTGAGAAGCATGACTTTCTCGGTCTCCACGAAGTCGCGAGATTTGTGCCGTCCGACACCGCGCTGCAGCTCATTGTGAAAATGGCAGAGACGAAAGTCCCCAATACCCGACTCACACATGAGCTTGCGCACGCCCTCGTTCCGTCGATCATCCAAAAGGACATCCACCAGCTATCTGTGGTCAATATCGTGAAGCTGCTATCGACATTCTCAAAGTACGAGCTGCAGAATGAGTACTTACAGGTTATCCATCGATTCTGTGCGCTCGTCGCAGAAGGCCGAACCGAGCCGAAGCACATTGTCAATGCGCTATCTTCCATCGTCAAAATCCCCGAAACGCCAGCAGACGTCATTGCCTTTCTCTACCTCACGCTGACTCGACAATGGGGCGAGGCAAGAAAATCAAACACTGAATTTCAGCCATCGTTTCGACCACTCATCAACCTGATAGACACAGATTTCACATGGTGGAGCGCAGTGTTCGAAGGGCTGATGACGGAAATGCAACTCTATTGGGGGCCAATCATGGAGGCGAGCATTGGATGCGACTTGAATGGAAAACACTCAAACACCACCCACGTCCGCACGCTTCTCCGGTCGGCGACTGCGGTCCTGAATGGATTGGCCCATCGCGAATCAACGGTGCCATCGCATCCGTTTCTCGAAAAACTCCTCGCTTTCAACTTTGCCTATTTGGGCACCCTGGAGAGCAAGCAGGTCGTCCAGTTTCTCCACGCCGCCTCGATACTTCGAATGCACAACCTGAAAGACCTTCGATGGAGCGAGGCCCTGCCAGTGCTGCTCAACAAGATCGACTCAATGGACACGAGGGGCGTCGCGTATGCCGTCTTCATCATTGGAACGCAATGCGCCGCCCAGCTCTCCGAGGCCCAGAAAAGCCACGTGCTGATGAAGTGGACAGCCGCCAACGCGTGTCTCCACAGCAAGACGCTCGCAATGAGCATCTACGGACTCGGCTCCATCCAGCCATCGATGGATGAGATGCAGCGAAAGGCCGTCACGAGCCTCTGCGAAAAGCGCCTCATTCGCTACTTCGACTGCCGCGACATTGTGCTCTTCTGCACCGGCCTGCGCAACCTGGGCCTGTCCATAGAAGAGTACCCCGAGCCCTTCCTCATGTGCATGCGCCGAGCCATCGCCCAATGCCCCTCGATGGAGCTCGACCACCTCCCGCGCATCCTCCTCACATTTGCCCAGTGCGGCCTCACCAACACCAAGCTGAACGTCTACGCCATGCGGCGAATCGTGAAAGAGAAGGAGTCGATGGACTTTGACACCTTTCTCGAAAGCATCGAGGCGCTGCTGTGGGTCATGGGCAGCGACCGCGTGCTCTATGGCGACGACTTGGTGCAGATGCTGAAGTTTACGAGAAACACCATCCTGACGGGAATCCACAAGGCCTCCCCCGACCGCTGCGTGCGGATGCTCAATGCCTGCGCGGTGCTGATGCCGTACGACACCGCCGTCGTGCGAACCATTTGCTACGCGATGAACGCGCAGTCGGCGCACATCGAGCAGTGCATCCCGACTGGGAATGCCTCTGCGCCGTCGCTCGTGCTCTCACCGTCGGCGATGCTCTCCGCCCTTCCCTACGCGGCATCGAAGCCCTCCTACGAGAGCGCCCTACTCGGCGCACTTCGACAGTGTATGAGAGACCTCCAGCCGAACGAACTCCAGCGCCTGCTGTATATGTGCATTCCCCACATGTGCAGCCCGGACAACACCTCTCGGGCGGCGGCGTATGCCGACATGTACGAAGTCACCAGGTGGATGCTCATCGACAGTCTGCTGGAGGACGCCCATGATCTCACGAAAAAGTCCCACAGGATCCGCCGCGTGCTTCCGGAAAGCCTCCTCAGTCTCCTCCTAACAATGTGCGATACCGGCTTTTGTGATACCTACTTCCTGACGATTTTCCTCCGCCTCGGCAAAGGTGCCCTGCGCAAGATGAACGTCCAGATGCTCGTTTTGTGTGCATCTTGCCTCTCTGAGCTCGGCGTGCTGTCAATGGACGAATTTCGTTTTTTTGTCAAAGCAATTCGCAGCCAGGCGGAACGGAAATCGGAAGAGTTTACTTCCGTGGAGATACAGAGTCTTCTGCATATTCTGTGGAATAATGGGATTCGCACGTCGTCACGGCTGGTGACGTTTCTTGGGGAAAGGGCATCTGAAATCGCATCCTGCGAAACATCCAATGTGTAAAAATATCTCTGTAAATAGCATGATTTTCACTCCGCTTACCATTCCCCCCTTTCGCATTATTCCTTACGCTTCACCACAATGGGAAAAGAGAAGATTCATATCAACCTGGTTGTTATTGGCCACGTCGACGCCGGCAAGTCCACGGCCACCGGCCACTTGATCTACAAGTGCGGCGGCATTGACAAGCGAACCATCGAAAAGTTCGAGAAGGAGGCCGCCGAGATGGGCAAGGCGTCCTTCAAGTACGCCTGGGTCCTCGACAAGCTCAAGGCCGAGCGCGAGCGTGGTATCACCATCGACATCGCCCTCTGGAAGTTCGAGTCGCCAAAGTGCGTCTTCACGATTATCGACGCCCCCGGACATCGCGACTTCATTAAGAACATGATCACCGGGACATCGCAGGCCGACGCGGCCATCCTCGTGATTGCCTCCGGAAACGGAGAGTTCGAGGCCGGCATCAGCGGCGACGGCCAGACGCGCGAGCACGCTCTTCTCGCCTTCACCCTCGGCGTGAAGCAGATGATCGTCGCGGTCAACAAGATGGACGACAAGTCAGTCAACTACGCGCAGGCGCGCTTCGAGGAGATCAAGAAGGAGGTGCAGCTGTACCTGAAGAAGGTCGGCTACAACATCGACAAGGTGCAGTTCGTGCCAATCTCCGGCTGGATGGGCGACAACATGATCGAGAAGTCGACGAACATGAGCTGGTACAAGGGCCCCACCCTGCTGGAGGCGCTCGACCAACTCGACACCCCGGTGCGCCCGGTCGACAAGCCACTGCGCCTGCCCCTCCAGGACGTCTACAAGATCGGCGGTATCGGCACTGTGCCGGTCGGCCGCGTCGAGACTGGCGTGCTGAAGCCCGGCGAGATCGTGACCTTCGCCCCGACCAACCTGACGACCGAGGTCAAGTCGATCGAGATGCACCACGAGGCGCTCCCAGAGGCGACCCCCGGCATGAACATCGGGTTCAACGTGAAGAACGTCTCCGTCAAGGACATCCGCCGTGGCTTCGTCTGCGGAAGCTCCAAGCAGGACCCACCGAGGGAGTGCGAGAGCTTCATCGCGCAGGTCATCGTGCTGAATCACCCCGGCCAGATCTCCAGCGGCTACTCGCCCGTGCTCGACTGCCACACCGCCCACATCGCGTGCAAATTCCAGGAAATCGAGTCCAAGATCGACCGCCGGTCCGGCAAAGAGCTGGAGAAGCAGCCAAAGAGCATCAAGAACGGCGACGCCGCGATGGTCCGCATGGTCCCACAAAAGCCCATGTGCGTCGAGACGTTCACCGAGTACCCGCCGCTCGGCCGGTTCGCTGTCCGTGACATGCGCCAGACCGTCGCCGTCGGTGTCATCAAGAGCGTCACCAAGAAGGAGCCAACCAGCGGCAAGGTGACCAAGGCCGCCCAGAAGGCAGGAAAGAAATAAATGCAGAAATGATGGTATAGTGAAAGAACATTGAATGAAATTGCGGAGGTGTTTGTGTTGTTTGCTTATCTTTGGGGCTCACCGGTTTGTGCTTTTTATCAGCTTTCGACGTAATTTAACCCCATGAAATTGACGTGACTTGATGACCCTTTGAGAAAAGTCATTCGGCGGTGAAATATTTTTCTACCCATTCAAGCGGTCAGTTTTAGCAGTTATACATGATCCCCTTCAGTACAACTGAGAATGTGCGCCAACCAGAGACTTTCACTATTGGCGTGTACACAAAGTACGAAGGTACGTGGTGGTTCCCGTACTATATTCCGACCGCCTCGGTTGTCTACCAGCAGGTCTTGCCAGAGCTGATGTATGCCGTCGACCCGCCGGCGGATCTCCCGGCGACGCCAATTCAATTATACAAAAAATCAGCGTGTGTGGAGTTTCTCATTCGAGGAAAGTGCTCGTGGTGCGATTGCCCCAGGGAGCACATCACCCAGCAGACCTTGTGGCACGACCTCGGTTTATACAAGCGACGGGAGAACACCGTCGGGAGCATCCCAGATTCCGTCGACGAGCTCGAGCGAAGACCCCCCTGCGCAACGACTGCTCGAATGGAGGAGTGGGTGACGAGGCAGAACTACTTTGGTGTCGTCATTTTCTCCAAGAATCACCCAGTCTACTGGATTCGGAACTTCAAGTCCATCGACATTGGGCGAATGGAGTTCTGGTCAGACTTGGAGTATGTTTTCACACCGAACAAGCTTGTGGCGATCATACAAAAGCCACTCGTCGCCGACCTTCGCCAGGTGCAGGCCATCAAGTTGTTCTCGAAGCCACTCTGCCTGTTCTACTTCCAGTACCAAAAATGTGAACGCACAAATTGCACGTTTCTCCACCGGAGCGAGCGGGAAATCGCACTCCTAATCGCCAAGCGATATTATGAAATTAAGGCCCTGTCGAAGAATGAGCGGTTCGATCATATCGTGCACATCGATGGACTCGGGCAGACGTCCCAATTTAGCAATGCCGAGAAGATTCGGTACCAGCTGGAGGAGCGTGAGATGAAGCGCGCCGAGAAGACGGCGAAAGAAGCGGACGGCGGCGCCAGGGATAGTTTACCCAAACACAGCGAGGCTTCCAAAGAAGAGAAACCTTCCGACGCATCGTCGAGACCTGTCCCTGAGGGAAATAGACAGCGTGAGGAGTCGGATCGGTATACGCCACGACGAGACAAGCGGAGTGCTAGTTATAATGATGATGACGATGAGCGACGCCACGGGAAGGCGAGATACTCAAATGAGAGAGATGACGATAGGGGTAGACGCCGTGACTACTCAAAGGAGAGAGATGACGATAGGGGTAGACGCCGTGGCTACTCAACCGAGCGACGTGACGACCGCCACAGCAGACACAGAGAGCCGCACCACCATGATGACCACAGACGTCGACGAGAGCGATCAGAGGAGCGGCCGTCAAGTGACCATCGACGGGGTCGCAGAGACGAGTATGATCGCACATGCCGGGAGCCAAAATCGCACGATGAGCGGGATCGGCAGAGACGGCACGAGCGACGGTAGCTCATTTTGCACATATCCTCGAAAGGGCCTTGTCAAAATCTGAGTGTCTCTTGTCGGTTGTCAAGTCGAGTATTTTTTGAACATTTTGTTTTTCCATTAAAATAGTGTATTTTCCATCGACAGAATACAGCTAGAGAAAATGCCCAAATTCCTGCGGGAGATTAAACACCCCGCGATGAGCATCCAGTCGTGGATCGCCAAGATGACCGAAGAGGAGCCAACGTGCGTTCCCGTCAAATCGTTTTTCCTCTCATCGAAAAATCGCTTCGTTTTCCTGACGATTCCAGCGGACAAGCGGCTGAATATGACAGCGCTCTCACGATTCACTGGAGTTTCAAGGCCGCCGTTTCGGGTGGTCCGCGCCGAAAAGTACGAAGAAGTGCTCGGCGTCAAGCTCTCCACGATTTCTCTGCACACCGCACTCGATCGGCATGTCGAGCTGAAAGTGCCGTTCCAGTTTCTCTTTGACGATTCCTTCCGCGCGGCCGACGCGAAGCCGCTGATTGCCTGTCCGAGCAGCGAGGGCTCAGGCTCACTCATCTATACACTCTCCTCCATCCTCGAAGGCGTCACCGAGGTGGACAAGGACTTTATGAAGAAGGGCTTCTTCGCGGCGGTGGAGTCGGAGACGGTTGCCGCACCGCCCGCGGCCGAGCCTAGCGAGGAGATTTCCCGACTTGACCTGTCCATGAAAGGCACGAGCTACTCGAAGCTCGGCATCGAAGTCACCAAGGAGGATAACTTCGTGGAATGGTACGTGGAGGTGCTGAAGAAGGCAGAGCTCCTTGAGTACTACGACGTCTCGGGGTGCTACATCCTGCGCCCGTGGGGATACGCCATCTGGGAAATCGTGAAGGACTGGTTCGACGCTCGCATCAAGGCGATGGGCGTCGAGAACTGCTACTTTCCCATTTTGATCACGAAGGCGGCGCTCCAGCGGGAGGTGAACCACATCGACGGGTTCGCCCCGGAGGTCGCGTGGGTGACAAAGAGCGGCGACTGCGAATTCGCCGAGCCGATCGCCATCCGGCCTACCTCAGAGACGGCGATGTATCCCACCTTCGCCAAGTGGATCCGCAGCCACCGCGATCTGCCGCTGAAGCTCAACCAGTGGAGCAACGTCCTGCGGTGGGAGTTCAGCCACCCGACACCTTTCATCCGGTCGCGGGAGTTTCTGTGGCAAGAGGGCCACACGGCGTGGGAGACGGCCGAGGAGGCGACGCGCGAGGCGTTGGAGATACTCGAGCTCTACCGAGAGTTGTACGAGAAGATGCTTGCGGTCCCGGTGGTCAAGGGCCGGAAGACCGACAAGGAGCGATTCCCCGGGGCCGACACGACGTGGAGCGTCGAGGCGCTCATCACCCAGCCCGGCCGCGGGTGCCAGGCGGCCACCTCGCATTTCCTCGGGCAGAACTTCGCCCGGATGTTCGAAATTGAGTTTGAGAATGCCAACCGCGAACGGCAGCACGTCTACCAGAACTCGTGGGGATTCACGACGCGGTCCATCGGCATCATGATCATGACGCACAGCGACAGCAAGGGGCTCGTCCTCCCCCCACGAGTGGGGAAGATCCAAATTGTGATTGTCCCATGCGGAATGAGCACAAAGACCACGCCGGAGGAGAAGGAGAATCTGATGAAGTTCACAGCCGCAGTCAACGCTGAGCTGTGTGCCGAGGGCGTGCGATCGCACGTGGACAGCCGGACGAACGTCTCTGTGGGCTGGAAGTTCAACCACTGGGAGCTCAAAGGCGTCCCGCTTCGTCTCGAGGTCGGCCCGAAAGAGCTCGTCGCTCAGGCACTCCCTGTGGCGGTTCGCTACACTGGAGAGAAAGAGATGGTCCAGCGGTCAGACTTTGCCCGGAATGTGCGATTACTGCTCGACAGCGTCCACGATAAAATGCTGGCGTGCGCGCGATCGAGAAACGACGAGCGAACGAAGCTCGTGCATTCCTGGGAGTCCTTCAATGACGTTCTTCGGGAGAAGGGATTTCCCCTGGCGCCGCACTGCGGGGGGAAAAGCTGCGAGGAGTACATCAAGGCGCAGAGTGCCGAGCTCTCGAGGGAGCGCGCCGCGGAGGATAAGAATGCGCCATCGATGGGAGCAAAATCACTGTGCGTTCCGCTCGACCAGCCGAGTGAGCGCCTCCCTGATCGGTGCATATCGCCAGTCTGTGAGAACACGCCA
Source organism: Perkinsela sp. CCAP 1560/4 (assembly GCA_001235845.1). Taxonomy (NCBI): domain Eukaryota; phylum Euglenozoa; class Kinetoplastea; order Prokinetoplastida; family Perkinselidae; genus Perkinsela; species Perkinsela sp. CCAP 1560/4. Next base: position 113,628 of record LFNC01000426.1, on the reverse strand, counting down.
CTGTCTTTCACGCTTTTCGGACGTTCGTATTGAGACTGCGCAATGGCACGCGTAGAGTTGAGTGGAAATACTCGGGTCGGTGCCATCATGAAAATAAGTATCTCGTGTTTTCATCTCGTTGTTTTCTAGAGGTAAAGTTGATGTGCTGTGGGATAGTGGCAGCCCTTTGGAGAAAACGTGAAAGCGTTCGAGGCGTCATTGCGGAGGGGGACCTTAATGGACCCATATGGTCCATTTCATCTGCGACAACATCACTTTCCATACAGAGCGTTTTATCGAGGCGTTTGCATATTACCTGATTGCCGGCACGGAATTTTGTAGACCTCACAAATCTCCCACAGCGGTGTATTGCTAGAAATCTTCGTCCGCATGCACTCCACAGGTTACAAATGCCGGATCCTCTGGTATTTCACGGATTGGCTTGTCGGACAATACATTCGAGGAGACAGTCGCCGCTCCGGCGTCCGCGTGTACTACCGGTAGGAGTTTTTTGACTGTTTCTGAATACTCTCATGGTGGAGAGATTTCATCGACGCTAGACCTTGAGCTGCTTCCTGACTTCTTGTATACAACTTTTTTAATATTGCACAACATACGCGTCGAATGCCCTTCTCAGCCGCCCCAATCTATCTCTCGTTCGACTCGACCACGCCTCCCTTCTATCCAGGAGCTTTTCATGTTTGGACTGAACAAAGTTGATAAAATACGTGGCGTGCGGAAAACTCCAGGTGAATTATGCGAATGGAAAGGCATGACACCACATCGATCTCAGCTATCTTCCTGCTGGTGCGAATTACTTTGCCCGGGAAAAATTTACAAAACGCTATGTTCCAAATATTTACAGACCTCAAGGCAAGTATTTCTTGTGCAGAGTGAGTTTCTGTTCGTTTACCTTTGGTTTTGCTTGGCTGGTTGAAAGCAGTTGTTCTTCTGGGTGGGCAGACTTAGCTTGCGCGCTATACGCAATAGCATCATGCCCATTAAATTTTTATGACAAAGCTATAATCAATACGAAGGAAATACTACATAGATAGTGGAGAATGAAGCCAGATCATGTTTTCCAATCGACAGCGCTACGGTTTTTATTTACACTTGTCTTTTCATTCTCTTATGCGAAACTCCTTTATTCTATTCCCAAAGACCGACAGAGCGCCTCGACATTCTCATCGTCCACAAGCCGAACGATTTCATCTCTCCCTAGCTGCTCAGCATTTATTCGAACAAGATTCCATACGTCATTGGATTTTCTTCGTGCGTCCTTGATAATGCCATTGGTAGTGTCATTCTCTTGGCCTTGAAGCAAGCGCGCGAGCTGATGAATGGCTTCCGCATTCTGACCACTGTTCATCAGGCCGACTGCAAGGTTGTACATGCACCGATGGGAGGTCGGGGTTATGCCAAGTGACGTGCGATAAGCGTCCATCGCAGATGCCGGGTCACCGGAATTCGCGAGGGAAGCCCCAAGCTTGTTCCAGAGGGCTGATGAGTTCGGATTAACCGACAGGGCATTGCGAAAAGCCTCGATTGCCTTCTCATAGGCATGTTTTATATTGTAAAATGTCCCCAGCGCTACATGGACATCGATTTCTCGAGGGTGTGTGGTGAGAACTCGTTCCAGGGCAGTTTCAAGCGAGTCAAAATCTCCACTGATAAATCCAGCATCTTGGCATAGGGGATTATGGCTCATCCAGTTGTCCAAGGAATGAAGGGCTTCCGAATACATATACTCGTTCGTTTGGGAGGCTGCCATCGCAAGATGAGCTTGTGTATTTGCTGACTTATCTTCGATGGCCTTTTGAAGGGCTAGTATAGCGAGCACATCTTTCTCATTCTCTTGCTGGACAGTGCCAAGCATGTACCATGCTTCGGGATGTGGTGAATCTTTTTGGCATTCTGCCTCGAAGGCAAGCGCAGCCGCCGCGATAGCCCCGGACTGTAGAAGTGATTGTCCTTCCGCGAAAGGGTCATGGTGATAGAGATATGGATTTTCCTCCATAAAGGGATACGCAACTGTTCCTTTGTTGACTTCGTCAATTACCTGATCCGTAAGGTATTCTTCGGCCCATTTTTCACTCGACTGTTGGTAAGCTTGACTCCATGTTTCGTCGAACCCATTAGGATTGAGTGTATTGAACTCCCTTACTTGTGGATTTGCGTTGTCCTCCATCCAGTTACTATCTTCCCGCTCGGTAGGCTGTATAGTTTGTTCAACCTCATGTTCACGCTCTTGTGTTGCTGTTGTGTCTTCAGATGAAATCACACCTGTTTTGTAATCATGGAGAAACTTATAGAATTGAGATTCGGCACGCCTCTCTTCGTAGGTTCTCTGTGTATCTCCTTCGCCGACGAAGTTACGTACTTCTGCCTCGCTGAAATTAGTTGCATCTTGTTGAGCAGAAGATAGACTATCTAGCCATTTACTATCCTCAACAAGATTGATAGAACTTCCAGACTGGTTAATATATTCATGGAGAGATGGCTGAACTTGTGCATGTTGCCCAATTGTGTTGTAAGCGCCGGGAAAAGCAGCGCCGAATATTGGAGGTGGGTAGAAAAAGCTACTTGATATTGCACTATTTTGAGAATTTTCTACTGTCTGTTGCTCAAGGATAATCGGGGCATTATTCTGGGATAAAAAGCTTGCCTCTTGCTGAGGCTGAATGGGCTCGTTGTATTTCTGATAGTCATCAATCATAGCATTTCCGTGAGTAGACGCAGATGGCAAGAGGTTTGTGTTCCTATTGCTAATGATGGACTTAAATACTGAACCTCCAAAGACATTAGAGAGGGTGCTTTGAACTAATTGTTGTCCACAATCAGCGTCAGTCATTTGACTTCTAAAAAAACCGGAACTCCAACAAAGAAAGTAGCGAGTTACGCTATTGATCTTTGAGTTTAGTCAACTACTTGGTGAGACTATAGTTTGTTGTAAAAAGTAGCTTAAGTGACTTCAGGCAAAAAAACGGAAACTCTCAGGAGTGAAAAAAACTTAAACCGACAGGTTCACTATAATATACAAGAGTTCCACCTCTCTTATCTGGCAAACCTTTCATAGGCCGTCATCGCTGTAGATATATAGTACTTCACTGATGATATTCAAATAGATAGAATGATCCCAATGCTACTTCTAGAATTAGTATAGCAGACGGTGCATTGTCACATCTTACCATCTCGAAGCTGTAACGCTTTCTAAGTTCATTTTCCCAGGTGTCATTTGTTTTTAAATTCAGTCATCCCGAATGAAAGTTAATCATGTTGACGTCTCCTGAAACAACCTTCGCAGATAAATTACTTATAGTTATTGCTATTCATCCTAGACTAGCAATATTGCTTTGTGCCTTTCCTTTAGTACTTTCCTATATATCTGACTAAGTATTATGCTAACCGAATGGGTTCATTTCAGCTACATCCCAACTTTGCCGGAACGAGTGTGAGCTTTTCTCCTTGGGAGCCAGGACGTATCATCGTTTCTGCAGCTGCGAATTTCGGTGTTTTTGGCAAAGGAGCTGTATATTGCCTTCGAATTCCCCAAAACGAAGGACTACAAGTCAATGGAAGCCTTAGATGTGAGTTTATTTCACCCATGAACGACGCTTGCTATGACGTATCATTCGCTGAATGTGCGAACAACGTCTTCGTTGCTGCCACAGGAGATGGGATCAAAATTATACAACATGAGAATCCTCAGCAAGAAAATGGAAACCCGGTAATTTGCGAACCCGTAGGACATCTCAGCGAACATCGCGGGGAAGTCTCCAGTGTTAATTTCAATAATGTGCAAAAGACAATGTTTGCAAGTGGTTCGAATGATCAGACTGTGAAAATTTGGGATATCAATCGCCTGTCAAGTGTCTCGACTATGTTTGCACATGAGAAAGAAGTATATGAAGTTTCGTGGAGTCCACACTCTGCGTTTCACATAGCTTCATGCGCTGGAGATGGTGCTCTGAAAATCTGGGATATTAGACATAATCCGGGATACTCAAACACAAGTGTTCGAGGCTCATCACTTTTTACTGCACAGGCTGGTTCAGGTATCTTATCAGTTGATTGGAACAAGTATTCGAACATGCTGGCTTCTTCTTCAATTGACAACAAAATTAGGTTGTGGGATCTCAGGAAACTAGAGAAAGAAGTTCTGACACTGCATGGTCACGATGCTGCGGTTCGTAGAGTGAGATGGTCTCCGCATTCAAGAAGTACTCTTCTTTCCGCCGGGTATGACTTCCGATGCTGTGTGTGGGATATCAATCATTTGACAAGTGAAACGGGAATGCAAAATCCCCTGATACAACGATATCATCATCACTCTGAGTTTGTCATCGGTATCGGTTGGAGTCTTTTTGAAAGAAATCAGGTAGCTTCCTGTGGTTTTGATGGACATGTTTATTCATGGACGCTGGGAAATCAACCAGTGCGCACACCATCTCGAAACTTGCCATTTCCGACTGTTACCCAAAGCAAACGTGTTACGCCATCCAATCAAGGCAGAGCACCTCGAGAGGTTATTTGATGAATTGCGTAGTTTTCTTTAAAAATTATTCTTTGTTGGCCCTCGAAGGAGAAAATCAACTTTCAAGTATTCACTACGTAAGATATTCACCAGAATGTATAAAGACACACCCCAGGTATGTTACGATTAAGTTTCCTCCTTTACCGGAAGAGATGTCCGAAAAGTCCAAGAAAAAAGATTGAGAAAAAGGGGGCAACCCCATCAAAAAGCACAGAAATCAGCCTGACACAGCGTGGTGTGGAAAGTAACATCGAAAATAAAGATTATGTTTTTCGAGCATTCAATTCTGGCAACGTGCCTTCGAAAAAGCCTGTCGACATAAACTTGGCATACTGTCCACCAGTCCAAACAACACCAGTTTCTTTTGGAAAAAACGTCGTTCGAATGAGAAAACCAACAGATTACTGGAAAATGTTTCGGCGCTACCAGTTTTTCAGCTGGAAGTTCGTTTGGATACGAACTCTTTTTCTTATCGGCTTATCATATCTCCTTGCAGTGCTCTGGGATGAGATTCGGCGGGTCGAGAATGAACAAAGGCGCGGTGGCAGGGCTTCGTATGCGCTCGCAGGTGAGGCTTTGGGAAAGCAAATTATCCCACCGCATAAGCGTGAGGTCATGGATGAAGATCAGATTACCGAGTCGCTTCAAGACGCTTACGCCCAAAGCATGCAACCACCGCAGGGACACGGGGATGATTATGAGATGGTCAAAATTCCTCGTCCAAGGGAGCTAACTTTCGATGACGTTCGCAAGAGATAAAAGTCAGGCTTCCAATCGAAACGGAAAATGAGGATGTCTACTCAGTCTCCAAGTGATCGTATGTATTGACAGAGCGGGACAGAGACGACGAGTGACATGGGACGAATGGGTTTTGTCTTCTGAGTAAACACAGTTCTTCACGCAGATGAAAGCGCTGTACCTTGTATGGTTTGACAGCAATCTACTTATACTTCAAATGGTTTTCCTGAAGATCACATTGGCAAGGGAATCGAAGGATGGCTCAAGCACACTGCCGAATTGGGGCCTGCGATTGGACACCAAAGGTAAACAATGGATATCGGTTGCCCCAATCGATGACTCAATCGCCGGAAAGGCAGGAATTCATGCTGGCGATATTATTCATTCCATCAACGGCATTGCGATTTTTATGCGCACGTTGCGCCAGAGTGGTGTCTCACCTGGAAAGCAGGTCAATCCTATGATCGACTCATTCCTGAGAACCCAAAAAACTATAGTTTTGGACATCGAGCGCAATGATAAATCCCTCGGCAAAGGCCCGGAAAAACGAGCGAACGAAAGTACCCAACGAGAGAACGAGAAGCGAGCTCCAGCGGTTCCATCAACTCGAAATGCGCAGAAAAATTCGCCAACAAACACTAAAAAGCCTCGTCTGAGTCACCAACAGCGTGCTGCAGCTACGGAAACTCCACGGATGAAGGAGAGAGGTAGTTTGGCTGAAAATGGTGTAACGGGCACCAGTGCGCGTGGAACTCGTCGTTCGAATGAAACATCGGAGCATGAAGAAAGGGTATCAGCGGCGTATGCTGAAAAGGCCATTGCCAAAGAAAAAGCTATCGCCCAGGAAAAGGCCATTGCAGAAGAAAAAGCTATCGCCCGGGAAAAGGCCATTTCAGAAGAAAAAGCCGTCGCCAGAGGAAAAAATCGAGTGCAAGCGAAAGATTCGCATGTACAACCAAGCTCATTGGAGCAACCCCCAATGAATGGCAGATTAGAGAGCCATTCGGATACTACACTGACCGGACAGACTGTTGCATCAACGACAGCTCCAGTAGCAGCGGGCTGTACCCATATTGAAACAAAAGAAGTCACTGTACAGTTGTCGGAAAGGGAGAATGGTGAAGATACGACAGAAGTCAGGTGGATTTCTTCGTTCGGGCCATTCGATGCAGAGGAGCTCAGTTTACGGAGAAAACTGTTTGCCATTGCCCACTCACGACATCGTCAGGAGTGCCGAAAGACGAAGGAGAATGACAAACGGGTCATTGAAAATGTCTTTGGTCGCACTGCGAGTTGTAACTGGTATCAGTACCTGCGGATCAACTCCATCATCTAGCTCCCCCGCCTAAACTCCTCTTCCCCCCATAGGAATTTTTCATTTGGGAGTGGTTTTCGTTTTTTGCGTTTCACTCGTTTTTGTCTCCCAATTCAAATGTCTCTTCAGAAAAATCAGTCAAAAGACACATCCGACGTGCCAATGGCCGACGGAATGGCCCCTGCCAAAATTTCACTTCAACTGTTTTCCCTTCTCGAGACGCACCAGCAAAAACACGGACTGCAGTACAATGACTTCCAGCAATATCGACACTACCTCACACGCCGCCTCGCCCGAATGTACACATTATTGAAACTCAAGCACGGAAAACGCCGATACCGGCGGGTCGAGCTGACTGCGGACAATTGCCAGACCAAAGACCATCTCATTTTAGTCGCCTTTCTCGTGGAGCGGGCCTGGGCCATGGCCGAGTGCCGTCGACAAGACATCACCGCCGACCACCGGCTGCGATTTCGGGCCAAGCACCATGTCATGAAGCGGTTGCAGAAGGCGATTTCCTGGAGCGCGCTGCTTTCCGAGCTTGCCCGAAAATATGGCGACGAGGCCACCATCTGTGAGTGCGCCGCCTACCACGCCGAGATGAAGGGCCGCTGTGGCTTTTACGCGCAGCAGTTCGTCGAGTCCAAGCACGATTTGATAAGCGCGCTGGAGCACTTCCGATCACTCCGTGGGCTATACACGTCTGACGTCTGGTCCTTCGTGGTGCTCCGCATCGCCAAGGTGGAGGAGCTTCTGCGGCAGTGTAAGGTCTACTTGAACGAGAATCCAGATGGCGCGAGTTTTTCCTCGAGCGGCGACAGGACGACCATTCCATGGGGCGCCCACGGCGTTCACCTCTCGACGCATCAGATCATTGAGCTCAACAAATCCATCGTGGAGCTTGAAAGTAAGAACGAAAGCTTGCTGGAGACGCACGCCGCGCGCCCGTCGAACAAGCTTCGCGAGGCGTACGATAAAATCATCGACCTCTATTCGGAGATCATCGAAATCTGCTCACGGAATATCAACACGGCGGACGGCGGCGCGGCGGATCTTCAGCTTGAGCTGAACTACTTCTTCTTCCAGCGCCAGCGCGCGAAATGCGAGCGAATGCAGGCGTACATTCACTTCCACGAGGACAAACTCGCCCAGCAAGGCAAAAAGACAAAAGTCCACACCACCGAAGCGGATATCGTCTTTCTGTACGAGAGCCTCTCCGCCCTGGCGACGGAATGCAGTGTCGTGCCTGGCCTTGGGGCCGAGCAAAGCACGAGCTACGAAGCGCTCTCTCAGCTCGCCAGAGGGTCCGCGATGTACTACAAGGGCATGTGCTGGTGGAACATGGACCAGCGAGAGAAGGGCATCGCGTGCGTTCGGCACGCCGAGGGACTCATTCGAGAGTCAATCGCGCGCGAAGCCACCGAGAAGGCGACGAAGGCGCTCTCCAAAGTGCGCGGCCAGTACATCCGGATGCTCCTCGATCTCAGCACGGTGGCGGAGGACTCCCCCGAGCCGACGAAGGCCCACGTTGGAACCGACTGCATGACGGAGGGTCTCACCAAGCAGTGCGATGCATTTGCCCCCTCCGTCCCGCCGTTTCAGCCTATTCTTCCCAGGCTGGCGTTCTACGACTGCGCGTATTCGCTGATTGAGCTCCCCGAGTTGGCATATGATGAGAAGAATAATCAAATTATCGAGAAAACGGGAAGCACGGAAAGCGGGTGGTTCGGCGGTTGGTTTTCATAGGCTGCTGAAGCTTCGACGGGTTCGTCAGGCGCTTTCTATCTTTGAAAGTGGAGGTTTGTGTGTGTGTATTATCTGTTGTCTCATCTTTGTGTTTTGGCTTGGGCTGCATATTACTGTACTATATGTTGCGGCTGGTCGATGGGGAAATAGCTGGACATGTCATTTGTGGAAAACCAAGAGGCATGGTGGCAAGTTCATACGTATATATCACTTCGGCCACAGCATCGATATTCCATGTGGGCTGCAAACGCTCGGTGTGTTGCTCTGAAACATCGTCGGCACCGACGTGACAATGACTGTAATTCAACAAGTAGCTTCGAGACGGTTTCGAACTATACACATTGCGTGTTTCGACAACGGCATCATCGGGTTCGACTGGCTGGCGAGTTCACAGCAAAGCTTGATGGAGCTTTTTTTTAGATTTGAACTCGAAAGGCCGATGAAATATGTCAAGCTCGAGATAATCCCAACCGATATTTCTGAATGGAAAGGCGTTGTCTTGAACGCGAACAGGGAAATTGCAGATTTTCAGTGGAATTTCAAAAGAGGGCTTGGGGCGGACACACTCGACGTTCAGTTTCTCCCATGCTGCATGAAAGGGCTGATGATGGCATGCAATTTCGTCAGCGGTACAATCCAACTTGCTGGTCTGCCCGGGAGGAAGTTCTCTTTCTTTTTGACAATCAGCGGAATGATAGTCTCGACCTCGACAGCCTCCCCGCTGCAATGCAAAAAGTTCATCAGAGTGTGAACAAATTTACCAGGGAAAGATCACTTGAAAACCTCCCAGAGTGCCTGAAATACTTGAGTCTCGATAGAAACCAGCTGAGCGCTGACCCGACGGATGGCCACCTCTTCGTGGTGGGTTGGACCAGTACCCCCTACTGTGGGGAAGTTGAGGAACCCGCCGATTATTGCTATGGGTGAACTCCTTGTTGCCGAGACAAGAGCAGCGTCAATTCATTCCGTGTCTGGAATAATACGCGGGATAAAATTCGCCCATAAGAGCATGTGCATACGTGTCGAAAGCAATGTGCAAATTGACGAATCAATTAAAATGCACTTTGAAAACAACAACGATTGATATGTCTGACTTCCCTTCCATCGGTATTGGAGATTCTTTATCTCCATGAATATAGCTTCGAAGGAGCACTAGACTTCACAATATTTCTTGACTCGCTCCGGAATATTGAGGTTGCCTTTGGCCCGAAAACCCATCTGAACTCACAGACTAATGATAGTTGGAGACAGGATGGAAGAGAAAGGCACAATCTGGAACAGTCGTGCATGAGTGATTTCGCTTGCCAAGGAAACAATCAAATCTGTCCATTTCATAAAATTGGCAGAGTAGATCGTTTCACCTGGTTGACTCGACACTGGTAGAGAAGAGTAGTGTGTATCGATGAAAAACAGGCGAGTGTTGTGTTCTCGATGGAGTTGTGAGAGTACTATATTTAAATTAAATCGACGGCAAGTATATTGGAGCACAGATCTCATTAATAAATGGCCCCACTCTTCGGTATTCATATCCAGGAAATTCCGCATTTGAATATGTTCAAAACCATTCGAGTTTTATCCCCTTTTCTACTGTCTCCACTCGTGCATTCTTTCTCTTTCCACTATGAATACAAATGTTTCGGACCGCGCGAAAAACGCACAAGAGATCCCTAGACCTTTCAGCACAGTGGTCTCATTTGACCGGAAGAACGTAAATCACGTAATTCTGCTCGATCTCGACAATGTTTGCGACTTTTTCCTGAAAGCAGATGTCGCGGAGAAAGTCCTGTGCGCACCTCCAGTTGGGCTTCCATTCCTTGTCCCCAATGGGGTGTTTATTTGGTGCTTTAACAACGTCAAGCTCAACATGATGCAAAACACCGCCGGCAGCCGGTTTTTCTACAGTCTGCTCGAAAACCAAATGGTGGAGTTTGATATTCCCGCTGGAACTGGAAAGAACTCGGCCGATACCGTGCTCGCACTGTGCGTCGGGCGCCTTGGGACCCTTTGTCCGGACCACATCCCTTTCACGCTGATCAGTGAGGACAGAAGCTTCGATGAATTGGTCCGTCGAAAACGACAGCAGCGTGATATTATTCGATTCACTCGGTATATTAACTACGACAAGGAGGATCACTCGACGCACCTGGATTTCTTTCACCAGCTGCACATGCGTCTGACCCAGAGAACCGTTGAGGAGGCCGCGCGGCACACCGTGTTTCCATACAATGTCGTGAAGTACGATCGCCCAGAGAGTGTCGCGGCCCAAGTTCGGCGAGCGCGGGCGAAATCAGAGGCTGAGAATGTGTAAGTAAAATATGTAAATTGTCGGGAATTGTGAAAGGATACTCTTCACTGTGATGAGCCGCCCATCGGAAACCCCATCAGTTCCCTCATGTGTTTTTCTTTGCACTGTGCGTGTTTTCAACTAAAATGCTGTGCTTTATAGGATGCAACCTGGTGATATGGAAAATCACCGTCAGCTATGTCAAGTATCGGAAAAGGACACCTTGGGTCTCCGCTCCACTGAAAATGGCCAAATTCGCGGCATACGCTAGCGGAAGTGCATCATGCAGGGACAAATCGACCGGGTTCATGCGTTGTTGTTAAAGTGCAATTTGATTGAACAACATTTGATTGATTGTTCAATTTGCACGTGCCTTTCGACGCGTATGCACATGCACTCTGTTTTTATGCCTGTTCATGTGGGCTCATCTCATCCCGTGCTTTAATCCACAGAGAATGAGTGGACGTTCTCTCGTCTCGCCACCAGGAGGATCCGGGACCCCCCCCCCCCCCCCCCNAACTACGACAAGGAGGATCACTCGACGCACCTGGATTTCTTTCACCAGCTGCACATGCGTCTGACCCAGAGAACCGTTGAGGAGGCCGCGCGGCACACCGTGTTTCCATACAATGTCGTGAAGTACGATCGCCCAGAGAGTGTCGCGGCCCAAGTTCGGCGAGCGCGGGCGAAATCAGAGGCTGAGAATGTGTAAGTGAAATATGTAAATTGTCGGGAATTGTGAAAAGATACTCTTCACTGTGATGAGCCGCCCATCGGAAGCCCCATCAGTTCCCTCATGTGTTTTTCTTTGCATTGTGCGTGTTTTCAACTAAAATGCTGTGCTTTATAGGATGCAACCTGGTGATATGGAAAATCACCGTCAGCTATGTCAAGTATCGGAAAAGGACACCTTGGGACATGTCTCCGCTCCACTGAAAATGGCCAAATTCGCGGCATACGCTAGCGGAAGTGCATCATGCAGGGACAAATCGACCGGGTTCATGGAGATCATCGAAATCTNCCCCCCCCCCCCCCATAGCAACAAGCAGCGGTTTCCTGAACCTCCGCACGACCGGGTACTTGTCTTGATTCACCACCTCGCGGCGGCCGTCGATAGGGTCGGCGCCAAAACAGAAACACGACGAGAGTTTGGAAGGCTCTTGGCTTCCCCCACGACGGGGTACTGGTCCAACCCACCACGAAGAGGTGGCCTTCCATCGGGTCAGGGGCTCATGTGTTGTCGGAAGGTCTGAAAGATCAATATTGTCATATGTTGTCGACCGACGGGGCATTTGACCATGCGTGCAGCGAATCAGTGAAGCTTCGGCGGGTTATTGAATGGCTACAGACTAGTCAAAAAGTGCGCTCTCATACAGAGGCGCGATCACATTACAGCGTACACATTCGGAAAAGAAAAGGAAGATCGTTCATCAGTGGGCCTGTGAAAAACATTTCAAGGGAGAACGTTTACTCAAGCAACACATTACATTAGGTTTACGTCTATCACAAAAAATTGGAGTTTCGCTGGATGTGAGCCATGAGAAACGCTCCGGGACGAGACGGCGGTCGGCCCCGCTCACAGGCCCTTGTTATAGTAGAAATAGTCGATTGGGGTTCGGCCATCGCTAAGCAATCGATGATGAAAATTTGATTCAAGGCGCTCGACGGGGATTCGCTCGCGTTGCGGATAGAGCGCCAAGCAGGCTGGCACCCCACATGACACGCCGAGCAGCACGCAGATAAGATCGAGCCGCATCGAGGGCCGGAAGCCACCGCATTTTGTGAGCCCGGCCACAAGAAAGACGGGAAGCGTGACGACGGGAATATTCGTGAGCACTCTCGTCATGGCGCACTTCCCGATGCCTTCCGACCCCGCGCGCCGACTTTTCCCTTGAAAGTCGTTGTTATCGTCGTACAGGTTGACCCCGTCGTCGATCCACTCGGCGCGACGAATCATCGCGACGTTGACGGCACTCGCCGTGGAGGCCGCCAGCATAGGAAAGCACCCCCGGACGGCGGTGAGCTTCCACCCCGTCGGGGTGCACCGTCGCATGATGAGCGTCGCAGCGAGGGCGATGGAGACGCTGAGGGCGCACGCCGCGGTGTACGTCTGGGCGAGCGCGGTGGTGTCGACTTCGCTGGAGGCGTTCCTGTTGGCGAAGTTCACCGCGCAGTTGTACGTCTGGTTGACCCAATGCACCCCCGCCGAGCGCACGACGGAGAGCATCACGGCGGGATGTGCCATGGCGAGGCTGACGGCGATATTCCACGGGATCGCCGCGCTGAGCCGAAAGAGCCGCGGGATCGTTTCTCCCGTATCTGGGTGGGTGCTGACGCGGAGCACTCTGTCCGCGACGCGCTGGGATTCTTCGCTCTGATGACCCCCGGCTGCTGCCCATTCGACGTCGCGTGGGCCGTACACGAGGTAGAACGGGTTCGTTATCTCGATAAAGTTTCGGAGGCGGTCGATGAAGGTTGCCTCGCTGCGGGTTTCTACCGCTGGTGTCATTTTTCGAGTAAAAAGCTACACGAAATGGAGAAACGCCAATGAAAATTGGTTATCGAGGAAGGGCGGTATAGTACAGTCCGCAAATTGGAATAATGCATAATTCTGCAAGTTAGAAGCTGAATGTTATAGGGAACACCAGTGCAAGTGTTTAGAGATTGTAGATGAGCCACAAAAGTACTATAAAAAGTTCGCTCACGAAGAGAATGGCAATCCTATTGCGCATAATTGCGATCGGCAAGTGCAGGCCGTATATATATATACATCCGCCACTGCATGCCATTCGAGTTGGCCCCATGAATGAGTTGGTGTTTGACCCGGTGTTTGCTCACAGTGGTCCGGCGCTTGATGGCAGGTGACACTATCCGACATCATTTTGACGATTGCGTCCAATTCGTGGCGTTGCGTCGCGATTTCTGTCTACAGCGCCGCATACTCATTCAAGCGTTTATTCCGTCACCCAGCGGGTTTTGTGTGCCCTTGAGGTACCCTTTCGTATCCGATGCATTGATGTTCGCCATAGTGTCGAATACGAAAAGGTACAGAATACTCTGTGTTGTGTTTTGACCGAAAAAAAGTGAACGCTCGGGGGCGCACCTATCAGCCGGAGAAAGTGCGCTGCCGATCACAATGATCTCCACCTTTCGTGGTGGTCATTTTCATACTGAGAAAAACAAAACAAACGTGAAAAATCATTCGTAGCCATTCAAATTCGCTTGCTGACCAGTTTCAATACATTGTCTTCACACGTGAACTCAAGTCATGCATAATTCTGCCAGAAAGTGAACGGGAGGGGAACTGCGCGCGTACTTTGCGCAAATGGCAACTATTAACAGATTCAAAATTGGACGTGTCGTCTATTTCTCAGACGGATTGGGCCGTTTGATTTTCTTCGGTCGTTGTCTGTCAAGCTCACTCGGCCGCTCATTTCGGCCGCCAATGGAATCGGCGCTCCCACGGCTACTACTGGTCGACGACGCTCGCCGCACCGCAAGATCTGCTGCTGCGCTTTTCCGGTTCAATGTTTGTCGAGTCGATCCCCGCTGCGAGAGCGAGTCTCGGTTCATTTTCTCCTCCGTCGCGGAAATGCTCGTCAGTGCGATTCTCGTCCGATCGAAAAAGTCGTTTGCCTCTTGTTCGATCGGCCGAAGGTCCGGAGGGGGCTGATTCTGCAGTACGCCGCAGAAAGAGTCCTGCAATGAGCCATGGAGGCCGGCAATGGCATCCCGGATTGGTTGGACATTCACCGTGGACGGCAGCTCAACCGCGTCATGCTGTGCCGCGACGTCCTCGAGGAGGTGAATGGCATCGACACGCTCGCTGGAGGCTGCCTCTTGGTGCCCTCGCAGGCTCTGCACGCACTGCATGACCTTTCGGAGGCCATCCATTACTTCGTCCCAGACCTGATTCGCCGGCGCTGATTCGTCGAGTGATCGCATCGCTTGCGCTTTCTGCCGTGATTTGATGCCAGTCGCTCGAAGCGCTCGGTGGAGGTCCGCGGAGGCCTTTGTGGCGCAGTCAGTGCATTCCTGCATAATCGCCATGACTGCCCGTTGTTTGAGACGATCGTGAAGACTCTCGTGTCCAGCGCGGAGCTCGGTCTCGCTGACGGTGAGGTTGCGGCCCACGTTGGAAATGGCCTTCAGCGTGTTCTCAAAGTGCGCAGAGGCGATTGTTTCCATGGCCCGTCGGTGCTCGGTGAACTGTGTCCGCACAGCCTCGAGCTCGGCCGTGTGGGCCTTCTCGCGCTCGTCTGTCACGCCTTGAATCACCTTGAGGTATTGTGATGCATTCGACTGTGAAGATATTCGCTTCAGTGCCTGCTGGAGCTCACTGGTAAGCTGTGTGTGCTCTTCCTTGCATTGGATCAGGTCATCGTATTCTGCCTTGGACAGATTCACATTCCCTTTCTCCACGACAAGAGCCTCAAATTTGTTTTTCAGTCGCTGTGTTTCGAACTCCAAGGTCTTCACTTTCGCGGAGAGACGCTCTTTTTCTGATTGCACGAGATTGCGAATTTGCCGCGCCTTCGTACTGTACTCCAGTGAAGACCGCGTCTCCTCGATGTCTCGCGCTGCGGATGACACGCAGGAGATGAGGAGCGTGCGGCTGTATCCGCCAATGGAGTCTTGCAGCAGAAGGGTGAGCTTCGAGTCTCGATAGGAGATGTGCATTGGGGTGGAAGTGGAGGAGAGCTCCAAAATGATCTTCTTCAGCGCGAGCAGACTTCGGTTGATAGAAGAGGCCTCTTGCATGCCGCGCCCTTGGACCTTTGACCGACTCACGTTTTCCGAGCCAGCGAGATCGACCAGCGTGAGCTGCGATTCCTCGATTGGAGATGCGTCGTCGGGATCTTCACATTCAAATGTGCGTCGCGGGCGCAAGAGCTTGACGTTGATAATCACATGGCCCCGACTACTGCGATCGTTGATGTTCGTCGAGGTGATATGGCGGCTCTCCAGTGCCGTGGTGATGATGCGCTCCGCCGCAGTGAGATTCGTGACGGGGGTCCATACAAGCTCAGGATCGAACGCTTTCCGCACGACAACCTCTTTGGATGATTGGAGGTCAGTCACTTTCTCCATGTAGACTTCGAGCACGGAGAGTGTGAGGACGCACTGGTTCGGCTCCGCGTATTCGAGCATTCGACGGATCGACTGATAGGCGATGCCATCTGGCTCCGAGGGGGTGGTCCCGAACATTGTGTGGGTCTTCCCACTCCCGGTCTGGCCGTATACGATGATTGACCCCTTCACACCGTCCAGCACGCCTTCAATGATGGGCCCGCAGGTCTGCTCATACACACTCTTTTGTGTGGCAGAAGCAGGAAGCAGGTAGTCGAAATCGAATGGCTTTGGGCCCAAAATGATGCGCTTTGTATCCGAGATAATCTGCATATTATTCGTGAGCACCTCGCCTTTGCACAGTGGTTTGATGCGGAGTGCCGTCTGAATTGTTGACATTGGAAGGCTGACTAAAAATCGAAATTCGAAAGAGAGACCATAGAGACTCCACGCGTGGTGAATACGCCCGACCGCATGACGGGCCAATGAAAAAGGAATGATACCTCACGTCTATTTACGGGACTTACTGTGTAATGTGCGGCTTCTCACTGAGACACTCCACGAGAAACTCGGCGAGCCGTCCATTCATCGACCGGTCGTCAAAACCGAGCGTGGATGCGATTTGCCGTCCATGCGCCTCCGCGCGACGCGTTATTTCCTCGGGGATTCCCGCTCGCCGGGCGACCTCCAGTCCATAGGAGCTAGAGCACACTCCCGGAACCAGCTTGTGCAATAAAACCACGCTGCCGTCTCCGCTCCGAAGCTCGTACTTCATCTGCATCGCCCGGACGTTTTGCGTGCTTCTGGCGAAGTGGACGATCGCCTCGATGGCCAAAAAGTAGTAGTGCGTGGAGAAGAGCATGAAGCAGTCTCGATTGACTAGGTGGAGGAGAGCACCCCATGCGATGGCATATCCGTCGAGCGTTGAGGTGCCGCGGCCCAGTTCGTCGACGAGCACCAGGGAGTTCCGCGTGGCCCTTTGCAGGATGTGTGCGGTCTCGGTGAGCTCCACCAGGAAAGTCGATTTGCCCTGGAAAAGGGCGTCTTTGGCCCCGATCCTCGTGTAAATGCGGTCCATCGGGGTGAGTCGACACGTTTTCGCGTGAACGAAGCTTCCGATCTGCGCGAGAATGCATGCGTCGGCGATGGACCGCATGAGCGTGGATTTTCCGCCCATATTCGGCCCTGTGAGGATGATGGTTTTCCCTGTCTGCCGTGTAAAGGACACGTCGTTCTGTACGATGCACTTTTCCGATTCCGCACCCAGCACTCGCGTTTCGGGATAGAAAAGGCCGGTTGCTTCGAATAGTCCGTCTCCATTCTCGTTCGCGAGGATGTCCGGGCAGCACATGCCGTCCTGCGCCGAGTAGCAAGCGATGGAGCTGAGTGCGTCGATTGTGGCGATCACACGCGAAAGCGCAAGTATTTTGAGGTGCATGGAAGCATACCTTCCCAGGACTGTTCTGCGGAGATAATCTTGGAAAAACTCGTCGAGTTTGCCATTAATCTTATCGATTTCTTGGGAAACGTGCTTACACTGCATATCGATTTCACGCACGACGGTCGCTGTTCGATTATACTCGTGGTACGTCCCTGTGGGAAAGTGCTTTCGCCGTGGAATTTCCAGCAAATGCTTATCCTTGCCTATGTTCGTGTATCGCACTTCGTCCCCAAAAGTCTGCTTCGCCGCGAGTAATCTCTCATCAAGTATGCTGTGGTAACCCATCTTTTGTTTCTCAAAGTCGTCGAGCGTCTCATTCGTACCAGCGCATGGCGTAATAAAGTTGCCATAAAATGTTTTCCGATCATCTTCCGGCCCATGACAGAGGTGCGTATTTCTGAATTCATCGATCTCCGTTCGCAAGTCTGTTGGGAAAATTCCCGCAAGCGCGATTCCCATCGCTGTTTTTTCGACTTCCTTTGAGTGCAAAATTTTCGCGCAGAAGGCATTCCAGGCAGACGCAGTGGAGAGCGTTGTTTCCAAGAGCGCACAAATCTTTTTCCCCTGCAGATTGGCATCCACCCATGAGACGTTCTTCTCATCCACGAGCGCACGGAGCTTCCAGCTGCTCCGCTCCAAGTCATTGTGGGGGCACTTGCGCAGGAGCTGCTGAATACTTTCGTTGGCGTTGCTGAAGTGCATAAATGCCTTGACACACTCCTGGCGCTTCACGAGCTCGCCGTGCACACGTAGAGGGTTCAGCACCCAGTTCTTGAGCAAGCGCTTTCCCGCACTTGTGCGAGTGCTATCGATGCGCGTGAAAAGCGACCGAAAACGCGCTTGTGCTGACTTGCCACTTCCCTGCGTCACATTTCTTGCTTCAAGGGGGATGATATTCAGATGATCCAGGGTGTGGCAGTCGAGGATCATATGGTTCACGGGTTCGACCGTCGCATCATTTTCCACAGAGAATTGCTCGATTGACAGGTGGGTATTCAAAACTTCTGACGCGATGTGTAACTTGCGGAGGTACTGGTGGAGAATCCAAAAGGCTTTCATGACTTCAATTGACTGATTGCAGATCTCGGTGCACCACTGGGGCGTGTCCGATCCAACGAATTGTGCAATGTTTTTTAGAAAACCATCGGTTTTCCTCGCTTGAAGGTCTTCCTCGGGAACATGAATCCATCTGATAAAGCATTGGGCGGTTTTATGCTCATGGATGATAGTATTCAGCTCCTGAGACACGAAGGAGGATTGCGGTATGACTATTTCTTGCGCCGACAAATGATACAAGAAGGTTTTCAATTGTAAATGCCTTTCTGAACCCTCGAAGAGACTATAGTATCCACTCGAACGAGAGCAGTCAATAGCACACGCAGCGATTCGTGCCGATTCGGCATTTGTTTCCTCAAAGACGGCACATATGTAAACAGCCTCCGGGGTATGAATGTATTCCGTATCATTGAGGGTCCCGGAGCTGTACACCCTCACGAGTTCCCGTCTCATGGCATCGGTCGGCTTGGCATTCTCGCGAGGCATTTGCTCGACCCTGCCTACCTTATACCCTCGAGAAATGAACCGTTGGGCCCATGTTGGAAAACTTCCTTCAGGGACACCACTCATCATCATTCCAGTCGATCGAACGTCGTTGATCATGCGAAGACCAAATTCACGACTACCAAGTTCCGCGTCAGTGTCGTACAGCTCGTAGAACTTTCCCTTCTTGAAGAAAATAACAACGTCAAAATTGTGGCGCTTGATGTCCCAATATTGTCGCTCCATATTCTTCATGCGTCCAAGATCTTCGTGCGGGATATACAACGTACTTGGATCGTAATTCTTGTCGTTTACTGACCTCCTGAGCTGGTCTCGCCTTTCATTCACAAAATTGTACGCTGACTTGTCGTCCGTTTGGGAATCTGTATTCATTACGAGGAAAATACGAAGAGGCTTGATGAAATAGAGTTTGGTAAATATCCGATGGGCATGAAATAGGAAAGGAGAATGGAGATTTTCATCATCTCAAAGACGACTACCACAGGGCGCCTCGTCGATAGAGTTTTCGACAAGTGATACAAATTCTTGCTAATACAATTTTCTTTTTGAAATCACTTTCAATGTAAGTTCTGTATTTTTTTTGAGTTTGGAGGCACTCACACGGCCACACCGAGTTTGTTTTCATGTGTCTAGATGCCGCAATTTTTGCTATTCCAGAGTCCATTTTTTTATGAGAGTGCATTTTCATTGAATTGTCTTCTGTTCGATTTGCACCTGAATTTCGGCACGTGTGCGATTGCACCCTGTTTACAGTGACACTCTTGTGGAAAAAGTAGCGATAATTCAACCTTCCATCTGTTCGCGCGCTGGAAACTAGCATGGAATTTCCATCGACCTAAACCGCCAGGTATAAGCAATAACCCTTAGATCTAGCTAATAAGGCCCTTAATCTATCTATTATATTCGTAACGAGAAAGAATAAAGTCTGTACCCAAGGTAAAAAACTTCCTCATCTCGGCTTCTTTTGTACTACCACTATCTCCTTGGTCCCATATAAAAAAGCGCACTATTCTTCAATAGTATTTCCATTCCACTAAAACCACAAAAATTTCTTCTCCACGTAGGGGAGTGCACTTTGGGTTACGAAATTATGGCGGCAGTGCTCTAAGATGTATTTCTCGGCGTGCTTTTTCTCTATGGTCATCATTTTCTTCACTGCAGACCCACTATGCATATAACGTGAGTAGCTTCGATCTGCTACCAGCCAAAGCCGCTGAATAGATGAATTAAGAATTAAATCTTTTGCTAGTAAAGCATACTTCTGAAAGTGCTTGCTGGAATGTACTCAACCGAATAGAGAATTCGGTCTTAGTGTATTCAAAAGTTGATCCTTGCCAACCACGGCAATTTCCTCCCACTCTCTCTCATTTTCGCTAGGTTTACTCACAATGGCCCGCACCAAGGAATCTTCACGCAAATCCACCGGCAAGCTCCCACGCGAGGTGCTCGTGACGAAGGGGAAGAAGTCCACCTCCGGCAAGGCGTCGTCCCAGGCCAGCAGCTCCACGAACATGAAGAAGCCCTTCCGCTTCCGCCCAGGCACCGTCGCCCTCCGTGACATCCGCCGCTACCAGCGCGGCACCGACCTCCTCCTCCGCAAGCTGCCCTTCCAGCGCATCGTGCGAGAGATCGCAATGGCCGGCAAGGACGGCCTCCGATTCCAGGCGAGCGCCGTGCTCGCGATGCAGGAGGCGACCGAGGCCCACCTCGTGAACCTCTTCGCCGACACCTGCCTCTGCGCCATCCACGGCCGCCGGGTGACGATCATGCCAAAGGACATCCAGCTCGCCCGCCGCCTCCGCGGTGAGCGCTTCTAGGCGCCGAGCGGCTGAACGGCCGAGTCCCCTTTCCTGACACAAATATCGGCGGTTTGTTTTGTTTAGACGCATAATCGGCACACCGTGTTGTTGTATTGACAGCCGCGCGGTAAACGTAAACCCTCCTTTTTCAGCCCCTTCGCTACAAGTTATTCCAATGGCCAAAGGTAAGAAATCCGGTGACGCCAAAGGCATCCGCCGCCAGCAGCGATCCCTCAAGGACAACATCCGCGGCATCACCAAGCCAGCGATCCGCCGCCTCGCCCGCCGAGGCGGTGTCAAGCGCATCTCCGGCGTCATGTACGAGGAGGTCCGCGGCATCCTGAAGGGCTTCGTCGAGGGCGTCGTCCGTGACTCCGTCACCTACACCGAGCACTCCAAGCGCACGACAGTCACCGCGCTGGACGTCGTCTACGCCCTCCGCAAGAGAGGCCGCATGCTCTACGGCTACGCGTAAGCTCTTAGCCAACCGGTGCTGACTGTGAGACCCTTCCTCAACACGCCTCTTTCCCCCTGTAAGGCGTGCGAGCGGCGACACTCGCAACTCCAGTGAGCGATACCACAGTTTAGACTGATACTTCTCAAAGCTGGTATCGGTGCGGTTTCGGCCACTCTTCTCTCAAACTCTTTCTCCTTGCTTTCTCTTCTTTACGTACTATCGAGATGGCCAAGATTAACCGTAGCAGCACTTCCGCCCCATCCAGGCGCAAGCAGAAGCAGACCTTCAACCGCTACATCTACAAGACGCTGAAGCAGATCCACAAGGACATCGGGTTCAGCACCAAAGGCATGGCAGTCATGTCATCCTTCGTCAACGACATCTTCGAGCGACTCGCCGTTGAGGCCGCCTCCCTGACGCGCCACAACAAGGCCCAGACGATGTCGTCGCGCGAGATCCAGACTGCCGTCCGCCTGTCACTCCCCGGTGAGCTCGCGAAGCACGCCATGGCCGAGGGAACGAAAGCCGTCGCCCGCCTCGCCGCGAGCAAATAAAGCGTCACCCACCAGGGGGCCCTTCACTCCCATCTGAGTGCGTATGGACGCTAATCCCGTTTAGACTCATCGCATAGCCGGTGTGGTGCCCTTTGTCTCCGTACTATTCATGGCCTTTCTTTTTCATTTATATACCCGTTTCTCAATGGCAGCCTCTCAGAAATCTGGCAAGAAATCCGCCGCAAAGAAGACCAGCACCATCAGCAAGAAGGTCGGCCTCATCTTCCCCGTCGGGCGCGTTCGCTCCATGCTGAAGAAGGGACGCTACACCAAGCGCGTCGGCGCGGCGGCCCCGGTGTACCTCACCGCCGTCCTCGAGTACCTCACTGCCGAGCTCCTCGAGCTCAGCGGCAAGGTCGCCGCCCAGCACAAGAAGAAGCGCATCACCCCCCGCGCCGTGACCCTCGCCGTCCGCCACGACGACGAGCTCTCCCAGCTCCTCGGGAACGTCACCTTCTCCCAGGGAGGCGTCGCCCCAAACCTGCACGATGCCCTCCAGAAGAAGAGCAAGTCGAAGGCCAGCAGCCAGCAGGTGTAAGCCGTGCGCACTGAGGCAGCCTGTCTACCCCACCCCCGCGCTTTCAACTCTTACGCAGGGAGGAGTGGGCAGTCATCCAGTCACGCTGTTTAGATAATCTGATGATGTTCAGAAATAACTTTTTGGATTTGGGCTCCTTTTTCTTTACAATTATTGTTTTTGTCATGCTTGTTTCTTGATAGTCTCCGGATGTGGGGAGTCTGGAAGGGCTTAGACAGTGTTTCGGCAAGCAGAGATCCTGTTAGACGAGAAGCGGCCCACTGAATGATCTGTTCACATACAGCCTGTGAACGTTTTGTGTCAATTTGGGCAGTGAGAATAAAATTGTGTGGTGGCATGGGAAAAAAGCTGCAAACAAAGGCCTTCGCACTTTCGTGAGGCTATGNCAGCATGTACCACAATGCAAATCATGTCAGTGTCTTACGCCACGATAGTGATAGATGTGTCCACCGCTGGCTGCTAGATGTGTGGTCTACCTGTACACCAGGCGGGTAGCGGGCCTTCGATTGCTGATCCCAGTAACATCAGGCCGCTCAGGTCCTTCCCCGTAGCAGCTAACAACCGACAAAATTGCTGACATAGCCAAACACGCTGCCTGATGATGTATATAATGAACCTCGTCAAAGTGCTGATGAGCGCTTTATCGATCAATTTGCCAACCTGTTGAGCGACAGCTCGATCAATCTGGTGACCACACCGAATTCGGATAAAGCCAGCAGGTACAGACCCAGAAATATGGGCACGATGCCTTCCAATCTGTCTACCGTTACCCTTGCGGCATCGGTGGTGCAACCGAGCGAGCCGCATTGGTATCTATGGCGTAAGAAAACGGCCATTTACCGGAAAGTAAGTTCGCAATAGTCTGTAGGCCAATCGCTCACATCTGGCGAGCATACTGTGAGGCAACGCCTTCATTGCAGTGCCTGATAAAGTTGTCGCTGTATGCTGCACGCCTATATGCGATCGTCTTCTTCACCACTCGAAGGCGCTGTGTGATAAGAATCAAGCGCCGATCATTGAAAAGAGAGACGAGCTTTTCGTTTCCTTTGCCCGGTTCGTCCAATCAGTGGCACTTCACTGAAAACGTAATGGGTTACGCAAACAAGGTGAATCAAAGTCGATTCAATGCGAGAGTATGCATTTAGATCCGGAATATACACCGCCTGTGAAGGCCTCAAGCTTCGGCTCATCAAAGGGACACCACTTTTTGGTGGCTCGCTGGTCTGATTCCGGAGTAAGTCAAGGAGTTCTGCTCACACATCAGCCAAATTGAGCGCCAGAGGCAGGGAGCTATCCTTACGGCACGCTGGCTATTACTCTGTGGGGCGACAGCTCACTGATAGGATGGGGTGGGGAAGAATCGTGGTGTTATTGCCGCGTTGATTTTCAGCAGACTTGAAGTTGCTCAATCTTTATTTAAACCAATTCAGCGCTGGTGGGTTGGACCAGTACCCCGTCGTGGGGAAAGCCAAGAGCCTTCCAAACTCTGGTGTCGGTCCTCTGTATTGGCGCCGACCCTATTGATGGTCGCGGAGATTCAGAAGACCACCCAATTCAGTTATGGGGGATCCCGGATCCCCCAGGTGGTGAGATAAAAGTCTCCAATACTGTGCATGTCTGTCGAAAGGCACGTGCAAATTGAGCAAAGCGATTTATTGAAAATGCACTCTCATGAAAAAATGGACAGAGTTGCTCAATTGACCTTGCAAAACCATCATGATTGAACTTTTCCGGGAACATGTTTATTAGTGCCATTGCTTATCCAAATCATAAGCTTACAAACAACTTCTGTTTTGAGTTTATAGCGAATGCTCCAATGTTTTGTTGATTTTCCCGTGCAAAACACAGGGAGTGACAATGCAGACTGGCAGCGTCAGTGGCACTTTTTTGAAGGAATATCCGAACTAGAAAAAGACACGCTGTGTTCATATCAGTGATTACTGCGCGGGGTGAAGAGTTATCACATGCGACAAGGGAGGGGTCATTGAAGCCGATTTCCACAGTTTCGATTACGGGAACTTAAAACTTACCTTCCTTCCACCGACAATATTCGACCTCCACATCTTCAAGTGTCGGCAAAAGTACGCACTAGAGATTCGCCTTCTCTCGCGCGACGTCCTGAAGGTGACGCTGAACTCAGCCTTCAAACGTTTAATGGTGATGAGGAAATTGGACGCAAAGTAGGTGGAACGCTTGACCTTTCGGGGGCTGCATTGATAAAATCAATTTATGTATTGCCACTCCAGTGAACATTGGTGATATACAGGCTCTGTCTCGCGAGAGCTCAATATAGAGCTCGACTTTTCAATCTTTCTGAGTATGCTCTGACTGCACTTCGAAGAAGATCGATAAAAAGTACAATCACTATCCCAATCAAGGTGATTGACATATAGTGATTTTATGGTAATCGCGATTGCCCAAAGGCTCCAGTAATTCTGTCATCCCATATGAATTGAATGAGCTTTCTCGAAATAGAAAGCTTTTTACTCGAACAGAAAGGCATCACAGGGCGAGCCCATGGGATCGTTTTTTTATAAAAGTGCAATTTGATTGAACAACATTTCATTGATTGTTCAATTTGCACGTGCCTTTCGACACGTATGCACATGCCCTCTGCTTTTATCTTTATTCGTGTGGGCTCATCTCATCCCGTGCCTTAATCCGCAGAGAATGAGTGGACGTTCTCTCGTCTTGCCACCAGGAGGATCCGGGACCCCCCATGGCAACTAACGGCGGTTTCCTGAACCTCCCCATGGATGAGTACTGGTCCTGACCCACCACCTTGCGGCGGCCGTCGATAGGGTCGGCGCCAAAACAGAAACATGACGAGAGTTTGGAAGGCTCTTGGCTTCTCCCACGACGGGGTACTGGTCCAACCCACCACGAAGAGGTGGCCTTCCGTCGGGTCAGAAGTGACTTGATTTTCACAGGCGAACACCGCAATTCGGTCCTAAGGTATTTCTGGTTCACTTTGGTAAAGTGCAATGTGCAGGTCCATCAAAGGGCAATGAGCGTGCTCGGTCCATAAGTGCACGGCCCGTGCGTCAGGATCCCCTCCCCCCTATGGACTTTGTCCCATACCATGTCACGAAATGTGCTTGTCAAACAAATCAATTCCACTCGGAAAGCTGGAAATACATACTTCATATTTTCCTTTTCGTAGCGCTCCATGGATCTGAAGCTCATGGGATTAGTGCATTCTATTGTAGCAAGCCTGCGCAAAGGATGTTTGTCGCGGGCATTTCCAATAAGAAAGTTTAAACGTGAAGGAGAACGATTTTTCCAGGGCTTTCAATCAAAAAAGAAGAAAAAACACTTTGCTTCGATAAAAAAGTGTGCAACTTTCCCCTATTATCCGAATAAATTTATGTATGATATTGTATGCATTCATTTTGCAAGTATCCATCCACGCAAGAAATAAAAGTGGTTCTACGATCACATGTGCATCTCATTAAGGGCACCTTCAAGGCTGTCCGATTGCGATGGGCGTAGAGATGGCGAAAGCGTTTTTTTCCACGTAAACTTGTCATTATCAATCGAAAGTTCAATCCCAATCGGAAGCAAGTTTCGATGAATGACACCGCAGAGATTCTCATTCTCTCCGATGCGCAAATGTTTCATCCCTTGGGGGAGCTTATCCAGAGTCACCTCCCCACACAACTGATTTTTTTCCAGGGAGAGGTATGTCAGACTCACAGGCAGCTGTGTGAGTATAATGTCTCCGCTGAATGTATTTCTCGAAAGCTTTAACCGTCTGAGCGACCCAGGGAGCATGTGCAATTTCAAAGGTCCCTGCAAGCGGTTTTTGCTCAGATCCAGAACAGCGAGTTTTTCGGGCAGTTTGCGGAGGTTTATATTTCCTTTAAAGTTGTTTCCATCTGCACTCAATCGGGCGAGGTTCTTCGGCAAGTGTCTCAAGCTCGGTGTTCCTCTGAGGCAATTTTGACTAAGACATAGCCATTTTAAATTTGGCGGAAGCTCGTCGAAATTCACGACACATTTCAAGTGATTACCAGCGAGATTAATAATTTTCAGGGATCGCGGAAGCTGCTTGAACTCGATGCTCCCACAGATTCTCATCCCTATCAAGCGAAGCACACAAAGTCCGCGAGGTAGCTTTGCCCAGTCAAGATCTGCTCCAAGTTTTATTCCTGATATTTCAAGGCTACAGAGACTTCTCGGGAGACGCTTGACATTGAGATTTCCATTTCCATCCCTGAAACGCCATCGGATGCATTTGACCGATCCATCATCGTGAGTCGTCACTCCATCCCAATTTCTATATGCAAGAAAGCTATGTGAAGAACGGTTGTCGGTTGGATCAAGGAATGCGCTTTCGACGCCGAGATCACTCACGAGACGCTCCATCATTTTCTGCTGGGAAATCCTTCGCGGCATGTTGACTAACCACACTAAAAAAATACAAAGCGCTGGTTGTTCGACAGGGTATGCGCAAAAATACATCATTCTGGATATCTAAAGTCATACTACTATTTTCGGTGAGAAGAATAGCACTGATGATTTGCTGACGCTTTTTCGACCCCAATCACACAAAACACCAACGGCGACAATAAATTCTGAGTAGGCCTGACATTATCGAAAACATTCTTTCCTAGTGCGCGCAAACTCGACATTCAGGTCAAGTCCGAAAGACTTTATGCTTCTGATGGTAAAACTTCCGATGAGTGGTTGCTGTTTTCCACTCTCATCACTTGAGTGGCTTTTCTTCTACGGCAATATCCTGATTTCCATTGAACGTACATGTAGTTGCAGAAGGCACCCGAACTGTACCAGTATGTTTGTGGAAACGTGCAAACAAAGGCCTTCGCGTTTTCGTGGGCTAATGCTACATATACTACAGTGCAAATCATGCTAGTGTCTTGTACCACGATAGTGGTAGATGTGTCTACCTGTACACCAGGGAGGTAGCAGGCCTGCTGATCCCAGTTGTATCAGGTCGTTCAGACCCCTCCCCATAGTAGCTAACCGCTGGTGTGGAGTGTTTATGGGTAATAGTCTGATCCAACAACTGGGTGCCCATCGTAAGGTCGGTGGACATACAGAGCGGCGAGTCTGATACCGGTAAGTTTGTTTTCCCGGGCGTCCAGAAATTGCTGACCTTCTGGTAGATTTCCCAAGTCGACTGTCCCACAAATCCGATTGGTAGAGAGGCAAATGAGCCCAACGGCGCCAGTGAGTCTCGTTAAGTCCAGCGATCTCTCAATGTTATTTTCGATAAATCGACATATTCCAAGTTACGTGGAAGGAAAGCCAGCCAAACCGTTCAACAGAGCTGGCTTTCAGAGAGATTGAAGGATTGCAATCCCTCTGATAGGCTTTTGATGGATATTTCCGAGATGAATTTATTCATATTCAGCATAATTTGCTGCATTGCCAAGGGGAGGTTATCGAAGTCGAGGAGGGTACCAGTGAATCGATGAAAAAGTTTCCGCGCGAATGCCATCGCAAATCGATTACAGAAGAGATAAAAAGTTTTCATTCTCTCGGGGAGATCAGCAATTTTGATCGTCCCATTGAGGGCGTTTTTGAGCATACCGAGGTTTTTCATGCTGCGAGGAAGAAACTCAAAGCCGAGTG
Organism: Perkinsela sp. CCAP 1560/4; assembly: GCA_001235845.1. Classification (NCBI taxonomy): domain Eukaryota; phylum Euglenozoa; class Kinetoplastea; order Prokinetoplastida; family Perkinselidae; genus Perkinsela; species Perkinsela sp. CCAP 1560/4. The sequence continues at coordinate 86,015 of LFNC01000426.1, read as the reverse complement.
TGCCAGTCCTATCCTGGTATTTATGCGACCAACTAAGATCCTCGATTTCCCCGTCAGCATTGCCATTTGCAGACCTCAGCCGGATCATCCCGACTGCCACATATTGTCTTTGGTCTTTGGTGTGTTCAAAGATGAAAATCTCCATTAAAGTCTGTTGGGGGAGCGTTGATGGATCAATTTACCAATGCCGTCGTCGACACACACAAGGAAGAAATTTGCTGTGTACATTTTTTGGATAGTACAGTGCAAACAAAAATAATTCTATCTGAGGTGATATGTAAGATGATGAAAGTGATTTTCCGTCGAATTTTTATTTCCGTTTAGACGGATGTACAGAAGGACCGTGTAGACTCCCATTGGCTATTTTTATCATTATCCAAGGCCAAGCTGACCGATTGAAATTGTATATCGCAGGGGTTATCGCACAGAGGAACTGCGACGAACTACACTGGTATATTCCCATTGACCTGGAAAGGTGTTCACTGCGAATCTCCAAAGGTTTCTCTCCGAGCATTACCCGATAATCCATGGAATGCGCAAACTATTGACATCACTGGTGGAAAGAGAGAGATGATTTTCGACACAGAACACGTGTTTTCCTCCAAGATAGTGAATTGGTGGGTAGATCCAGCCAACTATCAGGTTTTACTGATTTTCTTGAGTTTGCGAAACCCACTTGGTTTTCCATTCGGATGAATCATTTGCTCATTGGAAGCTTCCGCGATCGGAATACCCACCCCCTCTCCCAGGCGCCCATATTTGCTCGTATAGTGCTCCCTCCAGCTTAAATACCCGTCTTCAAGTACGGCCACTTCGACTGCATCAGGGTTAATGGATGGAAATTCACACATAACTCTCTCCTTCCCTCGTGGCGCCGCGGTCTGCGGGAGTACGAATCGCATCGGTTTCTCCCAGTGAGGCACCGACTGTGGCAGCCCGTGTGCCTCCTCGCCAAGTTTCATCGAATGCATCGCTGGTGTCCGAGGTGAGGGGGATTGCTCTGGAATGGCAGGACGCTGAATTCTGGACATGAACTTCTCCTCCCACTCGGAAGCCATTTCGCTGTTCATGAAGCGCCGGTAGGTGTGCTCATCCAAGCCATAGTTGAAGTACTCGGGTAGAGCAGGCTTCTCTACTACGGGTGCCTTCGATGGGTGCCCACGATGGTAAGAAGAATGCATTGTGGACGTAAAGGTATATGGGCATTCCAAAACAAAACCGTTGAACGTCATGAAACTGAGGGAAGAGGACATTGGCCACTGGTACTACACTTCCCTTTCATCACCCCATGCTATCGCACCGAGGGGTACTTTTTGTCCGACGGACCGACTTGCATGCGCACCCAGTGGGCCCACGTTTTCTAGCTCATGAAAAAGAATCTCTTCCGCAGTGGTTTCTTTTCTGTGTCGGGCTTGGAATTCGACTGGATTTCTTTTTCGCTTTTTTCGATGAGATTGGAATCCTTGAAAAGCTCAGCCTCGTGGAGCGCCACATATGGCTTATACAAAGGATGGGTCGTGAATCGATGTTTCGGATACGTCCCGTTGCCATCGGTCGACGGCGGCATCGACAAATCACTCCCGGAGGCTCGCTTGACCCATTGAGACATGAATTCATACCCTTCCGCGGGGTCCTTCAATGGATCGCCCTGTGGGAATTTGCGGATAAGGTGTTTTTCTGTATGAACGTATCTTGTCAAGGCGCTTGGGTGGCCCGTGCGCACTGGAACTCGCGTCGGGTCTGGAAGTTTCCCTCCCTTATAGACGAGCTTCCGCCCGCTCGCGTGAAAGACCCCTTGCGTCATTCGGCGTATGTAATACGGTATGTTGTCGCGGTTTCGCTGCATATTCGCACTCAGCTTGCTCAGACGATGCGATCGGTATATGCCGATACCTTGGCCGTAGCCGTCGATTCCCTGGTCCATCCATGCAGGATAGGCTGTCGACCGCGGCCGAAAGGCTCGGTTTTCATACGGCGTTCCGGCGAACGGTTCGGCATACGGATAGGTTGTGTCAAACTGGTTATACCTGGTGTGCACCGCAAGGCATATTCTTGTGGGTCCAAACAGCCTACCCGAATGGTTCATTCAGCAGCCAAAAGAAATCGAATAAGTTTTGACAATTTCAAGTTTTTTGGCCAAAATGAATAGAGAAATTCAATCTACGGAGGGGAAAATTCATCGACGTCTACTTATTACGACTATGCGCTCTCTGTATTTCTATGGCTTAATCGTCGCCTTTCCGGGCTGCCAGTCACACGGCATGACATTGCCTTTGTTGTTGTCACTGTACTGCACGGCGTTCAACAGCCGGAGGGTCTCATCCACGCTTCGACCGATGGGCAAATCGTTAATACCGACGTGCCTGACGATGCCTTTCATGTCGATAATGAACTGACCACGGAGAGCGATGCCTTCACTCTCAATCAAAACGCCATAGTCCTTGCTGATCTCCTTCGTTATGTCGCTGAGCATGGGTATCTTAATAAGGTGTGGCTCCTCGTTGAGGCCGCCATGCGCGGCGGGGGTAGTACTCCAAGCCAAGTGACTGTAGACGCTATCAACTGATATGGCGAGAACCTGGGTGTTCTTCTCCTCAAACTCCTTGAGGCGCTTGTTATACCCCAAGACCTCCGTGGGACACACAAACGTAAAGTCGAGCGGGTAGAAGAGCACAACGACGTATTTTCCTCTGAAATCCACTAAGCTCACCGGCTTTGGCGTAATCTTGCCCTCAATCACTGCTTTCGCGGTAAAAAGCGGTGCTTCCTTTCGCACAGTCGCGATTTGAAAGGTCTCATAGTCGGCGTAGCACATCACTTTGGCTGAATTTGCAAAGGCTCTCGTAGGCTGACTGATGAGGCGCGCCGTGCTCGCCCTGGTCGATTGTGTGCGCGGTGCGAAGAAGCGCAGTGCTTTTTGATGAAGTAACATAGAAAGAAAGAGGATAGGGACCGACAGATGGAATATGTTTGGAAAGGAAAATCGACTTCGCTGTGGCGACGCATCATACTACCACACCACCGCCGGGTGTCGAGTGATATACATACGGCAAATAGGGGCGATCCGAGTGTGGAGCATCACACGCTGCCTCGAAGATACTGCAAAGCGATGACGCGTATTCTGCGATCAACGATTGGAGTTTTTCATCGAATATGTGCGGGTGTTGTTTCGCCTCATTGAGTGGTTTCTGAAGGAAGCAGCTTTCATGCGCTGTTCCGGGAAATAAGTCTAGTATGGCTGCAAAGATTTCCGCGATATGTGGTTCTTCACAAAATAGAAACATGTTCGGCCCTGCATCGAAAGAGTACGCACAATAGTATTTATCCTTCGTTTCGCATATGACGTTTTGCAAGGAGTTATATCGTCTGATAAACTGAATCATCGTTTCGCTGAACCTGTTGAGATAGCGAATGACTGGTGTCGAAGTGGAGCAAATTGCATGCAATTCGTCACTTTCAGTCATCGTTATCTCGGCCACAGTTGAGAAATCACGATGGAGTATGGCTTTGGTCAGGCGTGTGATGCGGTCTGCCTTTACTGGGCTTTGGAAGCCATCCGCTGTCAGTTGATGAACGAAGGGAGAGGAGCGTAATGAAGTTTCCATTCCCCGCGCACTGCTTATTTCCTTCGAAGGAGACGACTGACCTTTGCGAAAAGGAAAAACAAGAATCAAAATGTGTAGGCTTGTCCAATGCTGGCTGCTTGCGATGGAAACAGCACACGGCTCATTTTCTTTGCAGTGCTCAATGGGGGTGGACTTCCAGAGGGCAAAGCCATCACACAGACTTCTGCAGCCACTGCCTGAGCCGAATCGAGCCAATACAGTAGGGTGGGGGATTGAATAAGACACAGAGCTGTCTCGTGTGGAAATTTTATCACACAAGCGTTTCAGTGCTCCCGCAAACGCTGATGAGCCGCTTGCAGATGACGCAAGTCCAACGGCCGTTGGAAAGAAGTTTTTAGTGATAACGCAAAATGTGATTCGATCTTCTGCAAAGAGCTTTCCAAGAGTGGGATCATGGTTCGAAATGAACGTCCGCGCGATATGTAATAATCGACGATATCTTGGGCTCATATCTATTTCCTGGTCATTGAGGTACATTCTATCTCCGGAAAATTTCTCGTCATTCACCCCCGGTGATGAATTGTTGAGTTGACAGAGTAATATGGTAGTGTATGTCTTCATATTGTCATTATTTAGCGTAACGCTTAGCGAATCGTTGATCGGATTGTTGCATGAGACTCTGAAACGCCGACACGCATAGTGTCCTGGATGTTCGTGTTGCATGAATTGTTCATCCTGCCACGGACACTTTCGCTTTCCCCAGTACTTAATAAGTGCTATGTTGGGATAGCCCAAAGAGGAAGCCTCATAAAGGACACGGCAGCAATGCTGTTTAGATTCCATGTTGACTGAAGGCGGTCCATTAGTGAAGCTAAGCAAAAATAAGAGATTCAGTTATGTAGAAAATAGGTTTAATTTATAAAATGTATACATACCACATGCTTGCGTGAATATTACCTTATTCTCACTTGAACCATGTTTTAAGTCTCCCGTGAGAAAGTACAAGAACGCCCTGGTGTAACAAGCTGAAAAGGTTCAGAGAATTTATTTGTTAGTATGTAATCAAGTTTAATCATAAGACCGTCGTAACAGTGATTCATCAGGTAATGTTTGGACAGCGGTTGAAAATCCAGCATTTACAAAGGGAAGTTAGCGCAAAAACTTACAAAAGACAACTGCTAAGTACGATTACATGAGATTTGCAATAAAGCTATTGCGATAACAGATAATCAATGCGGTGGAAAGATGCTTGAAAGGAAGCTTTTCAAGGATGCGTCTTCTACTTCTACCCCTGATAGATCTATTGACGGGGAAGTTCTATCGTCATCTTCTTTCATATGAAAGTACCCTTCCTTATCAATTTCAAGTGTGTACGAGCTAATCTCTTCTGTAGAGAAGTTCTCGTTATCCATCACGCATCGCTTACAATAACTGCAAGACGTATCTATCTTGGTACCTCCAAAGCCGGCGTCTCCGTTTGAACTTTTGATTTCACGGGCCGAGGTAATATCATTTGGGAAGCAGTCACTGTATGCCCGGTCGGCTTGATCACATGACCATCTCACTAGAGGAGAGGAATACTCTCTTACTTCTTCTAGTTTCACCAGTTGGTGAATAATTTCGGAGACCAGCTCATCCATGTCCATAAAAGCTTCTCTAGAATAGGTCGTGACAAGCTCTGTTGGTATTTCCTTGAATTTACCAAAAGCGGTAGCAACGAAGAGCCTTGCCCGCTGAGTATCACTAAGACAAGTCAAATACTCATTCAAGTCGGAAACGATAGGGTTAATGATGCTATTCAATGCATTCCTTTCAATGCGTACTGGGGTAACGCTGGTATTACCTGGCAAGCAAAGAGACATTCTTTTTTCAATTAATGCACGGATCTGACGTAACATTTTGGTTCCTGTCCATGGATCACTACCTTCTTGAAGTAATTGCTCGATTTCGTCCGAGACCGAAAGTTTTTCGCCATTCATCCAGCACGTTCTGTTCCCATTGAATACTTGTAAACTTTCTACTGCTGTGGAAGAAAACGAATCGGAAAAGATATACTGAACTACTCATGAATCTACGGATAGCCTCAATAATAAATGGTAAACACTTCTATGTAAAACATTCTTCGTAATTCAATTAGCACAAGCTTTTCTAATAAACGACCTCACTTACCAAAATAATGTGAGTAGACTGTAGGCCAGTTTCTAAAGAACAATATTTAAAGGTAGCTTTCACTAAGATTAGAGCTTAGATATGATTGAAATGTTTCTATTTTGAAAAATGATTTGTCAAAAGAAGTGTCAGTTCTCGGCTAGTAGTAAAGCGATGAGCATGAAAAATCTAAATCTGACTTTTCTCCGAGGAGTAACTACCACACGTGTACTCTGGTCACCGGTGAATAGGGCTATGAGTCATGTCCCTGGACCCTTCCAGGAAGGAGATGGAAGTCAGCACGAGTATATTCAGAATGAAATCCCGTATTCCAGGTCACGATGGGAGATAATAAGCAGCTACGGAGATTCCTTTTCCGAAATTTTCTCACCGACAAACTCACTTATGAACTTTTTGCGGTATCTTGAAGGGACAAATGCCATCGGCTGGGGCACTACTTTCTTCCTGCTCGGCATGTTACTGAGACTTCTTTCTCTGATTCCAGGGCTGTATGTGAATCGAAACGCCATGAGACTAGCTAAGATATCTCCTGAGCTCAGTCTGATAAGCCAAAAAATACGTACTGCAAGGCAAAACAACAAACTGAATACTGAAGACAAGCGTGTGATCCTTGCCTCGTTCAAGAGACAGAAGAATCAACTCTTCGCCAAGCATAATTGCAGCATGCAACGAAACTTTGCCCAGGTACTTATGATACCTTTCTTCTCATGCGCTTTGATGGCAATTCAACGAATTACGTGCAATGAGGAAAGCGTTGAAATGGCAAGGTACTTGTGGATTCACGACCTGACTATGCCCGATCCATACTTTATTCTGCCGCTGGCGTGCAGCCTTTTATTTTTGTTGAACATTGAGCTAAACAGCTCGCTGAATCGCGGTTCTAGGTCAGCGACTGCTATCGGCTTTCTATGGTTTACACGATTTGGCTGCCTCATTGGACTCTATTTTTGTCACACTCAACCGGCTGCATATTTCATCTACTGGCTCGGACTCTCGACAGCTGGAATTGTTCAGCCTATCCTGTTGAGAATGGAGTCTTTTAGAAAGTACTTCAAATTCCCGCCCCTTTCAGATTCTATAGTGCTTGCCAATGAATCTGATTGGCTTAGCCGACGGTTTAGTATTTTCCAAAACGGAGGGAAAAGTTTGAGCGATAAACAGAAAGTTGCGACTTTGCGCGACTATGAGGTGGTTTTCGATAGCAAGGCCAAGTAGCAGTATTGTTCATAAACGTTGTGAAGCATCTGAGTACTCAGTTCTATTTCCATAACTGAGTCTCATTCTTTGTTATAGAAGTTCTGTAATCTTATTCGTGATGTCAAGTGCAAACGATGAAAATGTGATTACGGATGAGGAAAATACATCTCCAGAGATTCCATCCAAAGAGGCTATACGAACAAGGTCCAAGACAGCGAAACCTGCTAAATGCAGTCATCTCGAAAATGAGAAATCTGCGGTGTCTCAGTCAACGCCGAAATCCGTTCAAGCGAGTAGAGCTATCAAACACAAGCGAGGTAGAGCGACATCAGCGAGAGGTTCCATATATGAGAGAGCCAAAGCCAGACCCAACAGTTATGTCAAGTGGCCTCTTGAACGTCGCTCCGAGGTCGCAACACAGATTGCGCTTCTGCCCGACGCCCTGCTTCGACAGCTCCTTCCTCGTATGTGGGATGTTTTGGATGAGAAGAAGGGAGAGAGACAAACGATGCTGATAAAGGAAACGGGATACGTTTTCGATTTTTTGGCCATGAGCGACAACGAGCTCGATCGTATTGAATCTTCTCTCCTCCAATGCCCTTAAATGTGTTTACCTCAAAATGGGTGGCGATTCAGACCTTCGATTGGGTTTTTACTGAGAATGGACCTAAAATGGTCATCGCATGTTTCTGACCCGATTTTTGTGTTCGTCATATAGGATGAATTGAAGGTGGTGATATAATTATTCACTGCTATCGGAAATGCTTCATTACTATTACTCATGTGGCAACGAAAATCAATTGAAACTCTAACTCACCATAGCGTCAACTGACCCGTCACGAAATTTTACGAAGAGCTTTTCCACAGGAACATCAACTCATGATGGTGACGTCCGCGACCGGTTGTAGACAGAGACCTTTGCAACCTCAAAGTGAGAGTCCAGGGTTCCCACGAATGGAACACGTGCATGAAAGAAAATGGGCTTATCTGCGAGTGAGGTTTATTCACGCCACCTTTGCGGACGATCTCCGATGAGATAGAGAGGAGCACGTCCAGGCCGCTACTTCCGCGTGAAACAGTTCACACGTGCGGTCTTTCGTCTCTTTACAGCCGATATTGCTTCCTTGCCGAACACCACGCTAAACCTGTAGTGCGCCGACAACACTATCCCATCGCTCGCTGGACTCTTTCTATATCCATGTGTATTCCCATATCTGTGTGCGGATTCACATTCTGTTTGCATTATTCAATACAAGCGAAATAATAGGTCACGGCTGAAACCCTCTATCGATACTTTCAGACCATTGAAGCATTCAACGAGTTCAGACGGGGGAGATGGTGGAGTGGCTAGCGCAGGGTTACGTGCACAGCGTCACAACATCGATCCCCGCTCACGCCGTTTAGCAGGTCACCGACCCGACGGATGGCCATCTCTCGATGGTGGGTCGGTCTAGTACCCGTACAATCTTTAATACAAAAAAAGTTACTTGGGGAGGACAGGAACCGCCAGATACGACGCTAAGAAGACCCGGGCACCGGCCCTTGGCATGTATCAGGCGGAGGCGTGAGTCCGGAGCACATCCACCACCACCGTGATAAGACACTGGCGCTGGTGGCCAGCATGATTTGCATTGGTACATGCAGCGGAAACTCACGGAGCCCGCGGATAAAATTCGCGCGGCACATGTTTAATACGAGTTCAGACGCTCATGATTATGCCAGGTATTCGCTTGCAAGTGCTCTGCACACGATTTCATTTTCTCAACTGTTTGGAAAAAAATTACCTATTTTGTTAAATCCCACACAAAGAAAGTATTTTCACCGCTTTGAGCTTACGCTTTGTTCTTTCCGGTTCGATATAATTTCTTTATGGACTTTTGAACTACCAAGCATAATATAGGTACCAACTTCACTTTCAAGTGCGACATTTTGAACATGTCGAGTCGAAAATCAACAGAATATGAACCAAATTCATAAACCAGTCAACTGATCCATTGAGGCCTCAAACTATTGCTTCAGCAAATCTAGCAAGGGATACATTATCGAGTGAAAGCTGAATGGATGCATTGTGACCAGAGACTTTACTGTTTTTCAGTTGTGTTGCAGCGAACCCGGCAAGGAAAATCACAAAGCGGCAGTGACGCAAAAGCATAATGAAAATATAGGCTTTCGACAAAATGCGCGGTCGGCCGAAACGTGGCGTTATATCGAACCTGCGAACTTGTGTCGAACTCAAGAACGTTGTTGAGGTGGTTGATGTTCGCAATGAATGCACTTTTGCAGAGCTCGTCCAGCGAAACACGAAGTTCGGCGGATATTTCGTTGAGACACACTGCTGCATGCTTTTCGACGACTCGGAGAATCGCAGCATCGAAGGCGGAAACCTTGACACGCGTTCCAGCAAAGTCGATGTTGGCGAAACAGAGCGATGGACAGACGCTTTCCACTTCTCCTCGATGCTTTTCTTTAAATCCCGCAAAAAGCGAAATGAAGTCCTGATTTTGAACAGCGGACATGGCATGCAGGCTTTGGGAGCGACCGATGGGTTCAGTGGGAAGAAACTTTCCCCACACAGCGCTGTCCAAAAAGAAATGCCGAATTGCACACCCATCAGCGCAGTGGTGCCTCCGTTGGCACAGCAATACTGACAACCGAAGGGCATTGAGGGAAGAAAGGAGGCGGTCTACCAGATCGGCATGCTCCGTGGAGAGCTCAGATTTGATTGCTTCGAAGATGCGTATTTCCCAAAGAAGGCAATTGTGCAGATTTTTCGCCTGACTGCCGAGAATACGGTACAAGGCAACACGAATATACCTTGCAAGAAAACCCTGAAAATCAGTCAAAAGATGGGTCCATCGAAAAAAGCAATATTGCTCAGATCGCATGATATCGTCGCCCGTTTCGGGAAAGTCCTCAGGGTAGACAAAATGCGCTGCTGACGCGATACTGAAAGCATTGACGCGCTGTTCGAGATTTCGGCAGAAAGTGCCATGAATAGCACGACGAAGCTCGCTGGAGCCATTTGGCGTTTCGAACATTGAGCCACCAGCATTGCGCATCCAGGCTGTATACAAGAATGAAAAGGTTTTCAAGTATGCGATATTTTCCTTCATACTCCTATGGTCTGGTTCGGGAAGTTGACAGTGTACCATCGGCAGGTCGAAGTCTACCTGGAGGTAGTATTCTCTCCCCTCATCATCCCCGAGCACAAGGGCCATCTCAAAGACGAAAGCGAGAAGTTTGACGTCTGATATGTTTTGAAGCAACCTGATCATATACGGCTTCGTCACGGATCGGCCGGAGAAGTGAAGACACGGAAAGAGACGTGAAATGAGGCGAATAGTGACCGTGCGTGAGAAAACTTCGGGGCATTGATGAGCAAGTGCATACAAATATTCAAGACCCATGACGTCATCTGTTCGAGAGGTACAATTGAGAACCCCCCGACAAAGGACGTTTTCGAACATTCTCGTGAGTGGCACCAGACAGAGATCTCCGACAATGTCACATGTCACCGAGGCATTGAACACTTGAAATGTCCGGGCCAGGTCGAGTAAACCCGCAGGTATTTCTGGATACCCTTCGGAGAGCACTTTTCCCATCTCTTCACAAAATTCTTCCGCATTGGCTGTTTCCTGGAAATGTGATGTCAAAAGATCCATGTACGCATCGGCGATGAAATAGTCATTGCATTTCGAGGGAGGGAGAAAGACGCTCGGTGCTCTGTGGTACCCCGCAGCATGATTTGCGATGCGCTTGAGAACAATAATGGCTTTGTTCATTTCAATCAGCCTGGGGAAAAACTGACGATCAGCACTCTTCTCCACCATCTGACGAAACTCGGCACGCAACAGCTCCTTCACTATCCACTTGAACTCGACATCAGCATCTCCCAATTCGTTCGCCGCGGCACGCACCGCCATCGAATGGTGCTGCGCATACATACGGCGAAGTACGTCATTGGTTGCGCCTGAGCACCATACAAAGTCCCAAAAGACCTGAAATTTTGACTGATTGATCATTGGGGGATTCGTGCAAATTCGCAGAAAGGAAAATCCAAGATGAAAAACAGATTTATTGAATGATTCACCGTGTAAGGTCAAAGGAGCGTCAGCCAACGGTTCCTTGTCATTGCCAGTAAAGTGCGCACCGGCAGGGATACTTCGACTCACATCTGTCGCGTGGAGTATCTCTAGAATCTCACAGGAGATCTTTGAGCGGTAGACTCTTCATACCCTTAGTGGCCTTTGTGGTGACAATTTATCGCTCTCCTGATAGCCCTTTCCCGTCATTTTGTATCCACGACGGTTTATGTGCACAGAGATTCCCAAAGTGACACCATTCGAAATACTTTTAAAGGGGAAAAGAAAAACAAAAATGGCAATGGATCGCTCTCCAATTGTGATGTGCCCCAACCGAGAGCGACAGAATTCAAATTTGGTTAAAGCTGGAGAAGAGGCTGTGGGCGCGCTCCAGTGGAACCTTTTTTGTCCATTTCTTGCATCTGCTGATGTGAGTAGAAATCGAACCGCAAATTATTTATTGACTTGATTTGAGGATAGCTTTCCATCGCAACGCTGCGGAGTGTTTCTCCTATCTCTCGGGCCGTAGTGGGAACGGCGCTCTTGGTCCAAATTTGGATCGCAAAGTGCCGCGGTCGCACTTTGTATACCATCCCGTTGATTTTCCTGGCGCCTCCGTCCAGGTCCTCGCCGACAATGGCACATGAATAAGCTTCCCACAAAGCATTCATGGCATCGTTTTTGTTTTTCGGTTCCTCATTTCGAATGAGCATCACCCACTGGCCGCCGCATTCATTTGCGGGATCTTCCCAGCGGGGCGCAACAGACGCACGGAAAAGCGAGTACGTCGAACCATACACCAGTCTCGATGGCGCAGGCACATTGTTTAACGTGCCCCAAAAAGAGTTCACGGTGTCAAACTGCGCAACCTGGGCGCTTTTAAGGTCCGCCTGTGAGGAACGGTAGACAGTTTCAATTGGGCCTGTACAGTAGAGGGTCCACATAGAGGTGAGCTTTCGAGATGCTGGCATGGACTCGGGGCCATTCACAAGCAGGGCGTCGAGGTTTTTACTTCCCCTCGAGCGATCTGTTCCATTCAAAGACGTCGCAGCTAAACTATCCGAGATCTCAGGGATTCGGTTACCTTCTGGTAGACTGTTGAGCTTTGGCTCTAATGTGGAATCAACCTGCGACCCACTTGTACCATAAAACGACTGGTTTGTACTGGCATATTGGTTCATGCTCTTAATGGAAGAGAAGGGAAATAATAAAATGAGTGTACGTGAAGCAAGGATTTTCGCCAAGTATCATTTCACTTATATCAGCAATAAGCACTTGACAGAAGCCATTTCCATTACGGAGACTGAGTAATCACTGATCGGTGAGTTATAGTGATCGTCCATGAAGTAGAAACGAGTCACTAGAATGCTCTATGATTCGCCAATGCACATGGCGATTACTTGCAAACTTATACGTCTTTATTAAAAAATCTATGATCCTCACAATGTGGGTGTTTGGTGAATTAGTATTTACCACCACGAGGGTTGAAATAACCCTCTCTTCCACTAGAATTTCCTCTGCTCCCGTTGAAGTTTCCTCGTGTGGCGTTAAAGTTTCCCCCTCTTCCACGACCATTGTCATCTCGAGTGAAATGCCGTTGACCATGGCCCATGCCCTGAGGTGGGTAACCTTGGTGCGGAAAATACCACGCGGGGTCAACGAAGCCGTCAGCGGGATAGCCATACTGTGGATGGAAAGGCCATTGCCCGTCAGGAGTAGGGTATACTGGTGGGAATGGACAAAACTGTCCAAAATTTGGATCTGGTATTTGAGGATGAAGTGGGAAGTAAGGCTGAAACTCCATACCAGGTGGATAGATTGGCTGATTATAGTTATCTCTAGGAGCGAATCTCTCTGGGTGCAGAACAAAGGGACCCCTGCCACGCTGGTGTCCCATTGCCCTTGAGTCAAATTTGTTCGCTACAGAGCCTGTGTTTCGCTGGTATGTATCTGCTTTCTGGAGAGACGTCTCTTTTGGTGACTCCACCTTTTTCTGCAGTGATTTGGATATTTCTGGACTCTTTGATGCTTTGATATCTTTGTTTGTTTCGCTTGACTCTTGTGCCCGCTCTTTTACTATTCCTTTGGATTGCTCTTCCATTGCGTCAACGAGTTTCGCAAATACGCCTTTTTTCTTGTTCTGCATCTCAGCCGACTCTTTTTCAGTGTCTACATCTCTCTTTGATATGGCAGTCACCACACTTTCTTCTTTTCCCTTTGTTATTTTATTTTCGTGCTCGTTCTGATGCTTCACTTCCTCTGGACATCGGACTCTCTTCCGACTTAAATTACTATCCAAATTTTGCTCTTTCATCTTGCTAGATACGTTTTCTACAGTTTCGAGCTTGTCTTCCACTGGTGTTGAAAGCCCGGAGTTAACAATATCAGTAATGATAGATGCTTGACTGGTCTCAGCTTTCTGTTTATCTCCAGCTTTAGGAATTTTCTTGGCAGCTGATTTACCTGAAGCAGATGATTTTGGCTTCGGCATAGATTCAGTGTACTAAAAGTGTACTATAGAGTTTTAGATATAGTAAATACGCACTATTGAGCGAAGGATTTCTCCATGCTCCTGAAAGAACTGTTGTTTCCGTCAATGAACTCACGCATTATAGTGTTTTCTTTTTTAGTCTAAAATAATGACGAATGAGAATAGAACTTTCTATCTACCTCGAAGTAAAGCTGTGAGTAACTTTGAAATGTGCTTATTCCGTATGTCGATAGTATTTTTAATAGTTATAACACTACCTAAAAGGATGTTAAGCATAGAAGAAGAAGTATTCGCGCTTCCAGATTTATAGATTAGGTTATTGTTATCCTCTTCGGAAAATTCGAAAACGAGGTAAAGACAACGAAATCTCTGGAGGGATCGATCTATCTTTTCCTGAAATAATGAAAAAACTGCTAGAAGATCTACTTTTTAAAATTGAGACACATCATGTTATTCTCGAATCATATTTTCTTTTCTTATCCGGAATAGTCTTTTACATAATGAAAATCAGATCCTGTTTCGTTGTTTATATAAATGAAAATCATTAGAGCCATTAGGACATATAGTCTGAAGCAGTCGCTGCTTCTTCACCCTTACGCTTACTATTCGGTAGGATGCTCACTCTTTATAGTCTGGGCAAACTGGACTCTGTGGCAACGTCTACAAGATATGTATCCAGACTGGAAAAAGAAGTCTGTAAAGTGTAAGACTGATTACATAAGCTACAAAAGACAAGAACTCGCGGACATTCGATCGTACAACAATAATGTCCAAGGCATGCGTTCTGACCTGAAAGCACGACATCAGTAGCCCTTTCAAGCATGTTTTTTTTGGGAGGTACCCATGGATTTCGAGCTGAATACATTAATTTACCAGATTGTTACAGGTAGGTATACTTTTACAATGGGACAGGCTCACAGTGGACAAAGGTTTACAAACAACCGAAAAGACGAGAAGCGTAAGTGGGAACCTCCCGTACCCCCAACTGTCGGGAAAAAGAAGAAACGTAAAGGCTCAGAATCGGCGTCTCGTCTACCTCGAATCCTTCCGGTAAAGGCCTGTAAGCTGAAAGCTTTACGTCTTGCTAGAGTACAAGATTTCCTTCTTATGGAAGAGGAATTCATCAATGCCTTCGGAGATAGTGCACGCACAACACCTGTGATGGTCGAAGAGGACCATGCAAAAGTTCGTCAACTTCAAGGAATGCCCATTCAAGTAGCAACCCTAGAGGAGATGGTTGATGATCAACATGCCATAGTTAGCACTATCGGAGAGCATTACGTACCAGTGATGAGTTTCGTTGACAAAGACAGCATTGAACCTGGTTGTAGCGTGCTTGTCCATAACAAAACCTACGCGGTGGTTGGTGTTGTCAACGATGATGTCGATCCGCTTGTGGGTGTCATGAAAGTCGAGAAATGCCCACTTGAAAGCTATGCAGACATTGGCGGGCTTGAAGAGCAAATTCAAGAGGTCAAGGAAGCGGTTGAATATCCTCTTTCCCATCCAGAACTATATGAAGAGATCGGGATCACACCGCCGAAGGGTGTGATTTTCTACGGGGAGCCTGGAACAGGTAAAACACTCCTCGCAAGAGCTGTCGCGAATCAAACGAGCGCAACTTTTTTGCGCGTTGTGGGTTCAGAACTTGTGCAAAAGTACCTTGGAGATGGCCCAAAGCTTGTGCGTGAGATTTTTCGCGTAGCTGAGGAAAACTCCCCGTCGATTGTCTTCATCGACGAGATAGATGCTATCGGAACGAAGCGTTACGATGCTTCAAGTAGCGGAGAGAAAGAAATCCAGCGCACTATGCTTGAGCTCCTAAATCAGCTGGATGGGTTTGATGCGCATAGCGAGGTGAAAGTCATAATGGCCACAAACAAGATCGAAACATTGGACCCCGCGCTTATTCGTCCTGGGCGTATTGACAGAAAAGTCGAGTTTCCATTACCTGACGAAAAGACCCGGAAAGTGATATTCGACGTACACACAAAGAAGATGGCGCTCGAGGGAGATGTCGATCTCACGGAATTTATACTTGCGAAAGACAACCTATCGGGGGCAGATATCAAGGCGGTGTGCACCGAGGCGGGACTCATGGCATTGCGGGAGAGAAGAATGCGAGTGAACCAGAAGGACTTTAACAAGGCACGAGAGCAGGTGATGCAGCGAAAGACCACGGGCGTTCCGCAGGGGCTGTACTTGTAGATCAGTATGGTCTCTGTGGGCATGATTACTTGTTGCCCACCACTATTCCTTCGGTTTTGTACTCTTGATGCCAGCTTTTCGCACACGCGATGACGCGTCCCTACATTCCGATCATCCGCAGTGTAGAGCTCCCCTTACTTCTTTTCTACGGCATCACTCAAGTACCCCCTTTTCCCAACTGGTCTTCTTGTCAAAATCTCAAATGTCAGTTGAAAAATCGAATAGCCCCCTCAAGTCGGAAGAAATCGACAAAGTTGTCAAAGACGTCGTTGAAGGTATGATCTCCGAAAAAGCCGAGTACGTCCACTCCCAAATCCAGCTCTGGTGCAACCAAATCGTCGAGAGCTGCACAAAGAAATTCCTTGAACTCTCAGACGCGCCGGTCAAGTACATCACGTCGTGTGTCATCCTCCAGAATAAGGGCATTGGTGTTCATGCAGCCTCGGCGTGCCACTGGGACGCGCAGTCAGATGTCTCCACGACCGTGAAGCACGAAGTACCCGAGATGATTTGCATTGTCACTGTCTATAGCATCGGCATCTAATATGGAAACGAAAAAGGGCGTATAGTGATAAGCGGAGATAATCGTATTTATATTTCAGCACGTTTTTCCATGTGTCTGTTACAATTTGTGTCTTTATTGCGGGTGTCCATCCCCGGTGGAAAGTCCGACGAGCCTTCTTTTTGAATACCGTATTGCCGCCAGATCGTGCATTGTTTTCTACCACTTTTGAATGATACTGCACGGGATAGTTCGCAGGGCAGTGTGACTCGTCAGGTCTCTTCACCCCACACAGCGCCGTACTTTTTCTCCATATTTATACCATTTTCACGTAGAGGGAATCTCCCAAGAGTATGCCTGAAAATGTTGTGCCACAAGCTTCAGTCACAAGTGATGCCCCCGGCGAGCCATCGACGGAGACCAATAAGGTCCACATACGCGTGCAGCAGCGAAATGGAAAGAAGTCAATCACGACCGTCCAGGGGTTGGGCGAGAATATTGACTACCCAAAGCTCCTCAAGGCACTGAAAAAAGAGTTTGGCTGCAATGGCACCATTCAAGCCGATCTGAATCATGGAACTATCGTGCAGCTGCAAGGCGACCAGAGAGTGAACCTTGGCAAGTTTTTCGTTGAGAAGGGAATCGTCAACAGCGAAGAGATTGAAACACACGGCTTCTAATTTCTCGCGAGAATGGGAATAGCTTTTTCAGCTGTGCTTTTTGGATTTTTTCGCCGCGAGCGTTTCCCGCGATACATTTTCCCTTTCCCAGAAATACTTTCCTACGCGTCAGAATCACGCCATTATGAGCACAAAGTCGAAAACCAAGCCCTCCGCTGAGAAGGCCAAGAAAGAAGCGAGCTCGTCACAGAGCCTCCTGAAGAAAACGGGCAAGAATGTGATGGCAACACTCAACTCCGTAAAGTCATCGCTCGTCGGTGGCAAAGGAGCGAGCAAAGGCAGCAAGGCCGATGCCCAGAAGAAGTCGGTCTCCAACGGGATCTACGTCAAGGGCATCAGCCACAAGCAGTCCCTCGACGAGATTCAGAGCATCTTCCAAGCCGCCGGCGAGATCAAGGAGTGCCGACGCAGGTCTGACAAGTACGCCCTCATTTGGTTCGTCGACCAAAGCAGCGCGAAGAAGGCCATCGATATGTTTCACCACAAGCCGATCGAGAGCTTCCCGTCAACGTCTGACGCCGCGTTCGCGACGCTGTCGACCAACGAGCGTGCCCGCAAGTCAAACCCACGCCTCTACGCCTCAGGCAAGCGAAAGCCGTCGACGCTGAGCAAGTATATCGTCCAGCACGCCCAGGTGGCCCCTCCGGCAGACCGCGCGACGTATTGCAAGTCCATCTTCGTGAGCGGCCTGCCGAACGCGCAGATGCTGCCAAACGCCCTCCTCCGGGCCGCTTTCGCCAAGTACGGCAAGGTCGTCAAGATGGCTCGGTACAGCCCGACATCCTTCACCTTCGTCTACTACGCCGACGTCGCGTCCGCCGTGAAGGCGCAGAAGGACATTGACGGCAAGGGGCTCGCCAGCCTGCTGAAAAACGTGGAAATGCCCAAGCCGGCCAAGCCCAGCCAGAAGGGAGACGGCAAGAAGCTGACGAAGAAGGAAGCCAAGCCGTTTGCCATGCCAAAGGCCGAGTATAAGCTCCAGGTGCAGCTCTCCGTGCGCACGAAGGAGCGGGACGAGACCCGTGAGGCCGCCGCCCGAAAGCACTCGAAGCACAAGGAGGACTACAAAAAGTGGGTGCGTGGGACCGGATTTTAAGAAGAAACGCCGATATTCTATACGATAATGCATTGAAGAGACTATACCGAGTGGTGTGAGAGAGAGAGAGCTGTTTTCTTTTCTACCGAAGCGCCTCCATACTGTTTGCTCATTGTTCTTTTTGTATCGCCTTTCCATGTCGGCGCAAAAGCGATTCCACCTTGCGTCCATCGATCGAATGCTGCCAGTGGTGATCTTCTCGAGACGGTTTCTGGGGTGTTCCCTGTGCTCCGCTGGTTGGCGTGGGCCGTTTCGCTAATGGCGCATATCAGTGTATCGTCAATGGAGAGCTGATTTCGTCCGTGGCGTGCTTCAAGGCAGCTTCAGGGAATTCCGCACAGTAGTCAATCTTGCTGGGTATTTTGCCCCATTCTTTGCTTCTATGTGAAGCGTTTCGCCTACTTTTGCCTCTTCGCCCGACTGATATTGTGTATATAAAAGTCCATGGCCATTCCGGAGACACATGCGCGCTTCCACCGTCGCCGATCCTTCCTCCGCAGACTCGTCCAAACGCCCTGGAAGACGGAGGCGCTCGTCTGGATCGGAAAGCTTCTCCCTGCCGCATGCTTCGTGTGCATCCACTACGGCTACCCCGACCTCGATGATCGCATCAGCCGATGGGGAGCGAACTTTGCGCTTCTCAAGGACTCCGCGTACCTGCACCGCGCCATCACGCACGTCGCCGTCCATGTCTCCGACGAGCATCTGTGGAAGAATGTGATCAGCTACATCGTCGCCGCGTGTTCGTTTCCCAGCACTTCGGACATCTTCTCCTTCTACGGCGTCTTCTTCGGCGGCGCGCTCGCTGGCCTCTTCGCGACGAACGTCGAGCAGCACCGGCACCGGCGTGACACCGCGGCGAAGTACTCCTTCGGCCTCGGGCTCGTCGAGCGAATCGTGCTGTACGCGCACAAGAAATGGCAGCACCGGGTGGAATTCTGCGGGGCGTCAGCGGCGGTCTATTCCCTCCTGTGTTACAACGCTGCGAAGCGGCGACAGGTCAGCAGCGCGCTTTCCCTCCTGTTCGCGGAGATCCTCTCCTCCACGCTCTCGTCGGAGTACTTTCCAGATGGGCGGGGCGACGGCCTCGGTGCACAGCTGATGCACGTCGGGCACTGGGCGCACGCTGGGGGAATCGTCTTCGGGCTGTGCGCGGGTCTGCTCGACTCTCCGTAGGCTTACCTGTTCATGACGCGTGTGGGTGTCTGTTGAGCGGTGGGGTTCGTTGGTTGATGGCTCAATGTGGCATTCCAATGTTGGCGCGCTGTGTGTGAATAGTGCTCACTGTATGCAGTGTGTTTCGACTGTGGGGGGTTCTTTGGCCTGGGTACGATTCTCTGTTCGTTTATAGTATAATCTTACCGGTCTATCTATGTATTGCACGGCACGATATACGTTAACGGCCATGATGCAGTCTCAGCTGCATGCTGGTTTTTCATGGAAAATGTCACTGTGGGNCGGCCTCGGTGCACAGCTGATGCACGTCGGGCACTGGGCGCACGCTGGGGGAATCGTCTTCGGGCTGTGCGCGGGTCTGCTCGACTCTCCGTAGGCTTACCTGTTCATGACGCGTGTGGGTGTCTGTTGAGCGGTGGGGTTCGTTGGTTGATGGCTCAATGTGGCATTCCAATGTTGGCGCGCTGTGTGTGAATAGTGCTCACTGTATGCAGTGTGTTTCGACTGTGGGGGGTTCTTTGGCCTGGGTACGATTCTCTGTTCGTTTATAGTATAATCTTACCGGTCTATCTATGTATTGCACGGCACGATATACGTTAACGGCCATGATGCAGTCTCAGCTGCATGCTGGTTTTTCATGGAAAATGTCACTGTGGGGGGATTGCCTCTCCAATGCGATTGGAAGTCACGTGAGATCGAAAAAAAAATGGGTCGTGGTCGCGACTATCGCAAACCCAAAGGGGACATAGACGGGTAAAAACATTCCTTTCGAACTACACCTTATCTGCCCGTTGCCATTGTCAATTCACTGCTATTTGCAAAATATCGTCCAGTATGGTTGCCCACAGCTGTTTTCATTGTATGTGCCGACGACAGGATCGATAGGTTGAGCAAAGCAGCGCCTCGCAACTCCGGTGGAACGTCGAAATATCCGCGCGCGAGCTGCGACGACAACGCAGTACGGATGACATCATCCAGTACCAATGCACCTTTGCGGAGCGACGCATGCCATCTGAGTTCTGATTCTCCGTTTCAGGCTCGTGCACACACCTACCAGGTCGTCGGTTAGCGCGGTCAGCCATGTCACTGGTCTCGCATGTCGAGGAAGGCGCAAAAGGTCTCTCAGATTGTCCTGATCATCGCTCAGCTCTGGGATGTAGCTCGGCGCATGATCGTATGCGCTTTTGAAACATACAAGAAGCTTGCGCCATCGGATGTCCCAGGCATTGTCAGCAGTACCCTTCATGATCGACAACGTGATGGTCAATCCTATAGTCGCGTCCGATGGACCTGTAGCTTGGCCTGTACTTTATAGTAGGGGTGTCACCGTGCGAGTGCCCATGGATATTGTTCCCATGGNTAGGTTGAGCAAAGCAGCGCCTCGCAACTCCGGTGGAACGTCGAAATATCCGCGCGCGAGCTGCGACGACAACGCAGTACGGATGACATCATCCAGTACCAATGCACCTTTGCGGAGCGACGCATGCCATCTGAGTTCTGATTCTCCGTTTCAGGCTCGTGCACACACCTACCAGGTCGTCGGTTAGCGCGGTCAGCCATGTCACTGGTCTCGCATGTCGAGGAAGGCGCAAAAGGTCTCTCAGATTGTCCTGATCATCGCTCAGCTCTGGGATGTAGCTCGGCGCATGATCGTATGCGCTTTTGAAACATACAAGAAGCTTGCGCCATCGGATGTCCCAGGCATTGTCAGCAGTACCCTTCATGATCGACAACGTGATGGTCAATCCTATAGTCGCGTCCGATGGACCTGTAGCTTGGCCTGTACTTTATAGTAGGGGTGTCACCGTGCGAGTGCCCATGGATATTGTTCCCATGGCCCATGGCGCCCATGTAACGCATGAATGTTTACATGCGGCCAGAGACACCAGTTCTTCGGAGAAATAGCGCCAAGGTAATTTCCCGCGACCGGCGATACTCTTTCGAAATCTGCGAGTTTCTTCGCTCGGTTGCGTACTTCTGGAGGTTCCAGGTGAAGTCTGGATCAAAACTTCCGCAATTTTCCTTCGCGTTCTTTAGCAGATGGAATGTACAGTACATGCTCTGCGCGCGACCGTAATTTAGGCCCTGAGTCACGGGAATCCCTTCATTCGGTCTGAAAACTGGACATGATCTGGGTGATCCAGCCAAGCTTGAAGAATTGACTGGCTGGAGCTGTTCCTGTACCCGTTTCTAGCACATATGCTGCAATCTTACATTCGTCCGCAATACAGATCTTGTACGCGTCCGCCCAATGCCATGGGTTTTCCAACATACACGCAATACATGCAGTAATACTTCATAGGTGTGATGGCGGGCCAAGCTTCGCAATATCCCCTGGATATAACTTTTCTGCGTAGGAAAGTGCACCTTTGTTTCGGTTCAGCAGCACTGCAGGGTGTATTTCTTGGCGTTTGCTTTGTCAGAGATAGCCGCCCGCATCGTTTTCTTCATCGTGGTGCCTGATTGCTGAGCAGGTTTCGCGGAATCATCGCGTTAAAAGTATCATTTTGAAGAAGATGACAACTTTTCGACATTGCTGCACTGCCCATGCTGGAAAACCGTTTCATTCTTTCGCATGGAATACGGGTATTCCGCATGCTTCTTGCTTGTTGATTTAGCAAGGCAAACTTGCGCCTTGCACAGTACCTCAGGACAGATTTCACCCCTTTTCAGGCGCCTCACGCAGACAAGCACCCAATGATTGCCTGCATTCTTTTTGCGCCAAGTAGCCAGCGCAAAATTGTGCTTTATGGCATGCGCTTGCACGTCCGCTGTAGCAAGTTGGCGAGACGGCCAACGCATATCGAGTAGCTCCTGTTCAGCCATTGTGAAATAGCGCTCTAGAAAATCCGTTGCCTCCGGCAGATACTCGGCGATTTCCAGGAGATGCCGTGACAAAAATCACTCTGACGGCGTTGAAAAAATATTCAGCATTTCACGATGTGGACACACTTTACATCGTACAAAAGAAAAAAAAAGCTTGACGCATTTTGTAGGGGGAAAAACAAAATGCGTATACTTTTAACGAAAATCAAAAATTATTTAATTATTTTTGATTTTCGTTAATTATTTTTAGTATTTTCATTAATTATTTCAACTACTGAATCTTGCTTACTCGTGCTCAAATACACTTGTGTGTTCTTTTTTGATAAAACTCCAGCTTTTCGATCACAATGACATTCACTGAATTATCCGTAGAGTCTACCTTGCACGAAGACTCATCGGAAGAAGGTTCATGAAGCGACAGGGAATTCCCGAGTCACTTTGATGTTCCTTTGCTTGTCATCAATTCCAATTTCTCCCCATCGGGGAAGGCGACGATCAGCCGTTCGCTGATGAGCATAAGGGTTTTCTAGCGCAACGTTGGGAGGCACGCCAACTTGCTACGGTGGCTGTTCAGGCGTATGCAAATGAGCACAATCGCTCCCTGGTCATATGGAAGCGACAGAACACGCGGTATTCTTGGGTTCTTGTCTGTCCGACGAGGTTAAAGCAAGGAGTGCTTGACCCAGAAGTCAAGTGCAAAGCCCAAGTATCTCTCGCATTCCCGAGGAAGGAAAAAAATTATTCCGTGAGCTTGTCAAATAAGCGCTACGGCTACGCGGCAAAATTCGAGCAAGGCGAACTAGCGAGATACGAAGTGGGCCTTGCAGACTTGACGTGCTCCTGCCCATATTCGTTTCAATACGAGCTTCCATGCTGCCATCTCATAGCGGTTGCCCAGTGTCACGGGCGTACGCGTGATAACGATGCCTAGATGCGCGCAACCTGTTCAAAGTTTCTGCAAAGGGACTGTCATGCGACACTGCAAGGCTGTATTGTAAGGCAGGTCTTACTACAGCATCTCTGTCCCGACGGAGTGACAACGGGCCTTGCTATTGTTGTGCCGAGGCGGCGAGAACGACCGCCAAAGAATCGCAGAAGGGAGGGAAAACCCATCATCTCTGCCCCAGCTGCAAAGAAGCTGCGAGGACGGCCCCTGAAGACCACTCCGCACGCACCTGATAGAACAATCACTCAAATTGTGGTTGCGAACAAGCAAGTGGGACGGTCGCTGAAACGCAAGCCGGAGCAAAGACAATACAGTATAATACAGCGAATAAAATGTTCGTCGAATTTCAGCGTTAGATTATGTTCAAGTATATTTTTTTTAGAATTTCAAAGATCGTACTCTTATACGAATCATTTATACTTCTAGTAAGCCACTAACAGCATGTCTCCTCCCGAAAGGCACGGATAGCACTTTTGGCATCCGTAAAAGGTCAGAAAATGGTCTCATTTTTATTCGAAAATAAATCAAGAATAATTACCGAAAATAGAAAATAATTAAATTATTATTTTTCGTTAAAAGTATACGCATTTTGTATTAAATATTAAAAAAGTATTCTTATTTTGTATATTCTAAAAATAAGTATACGCATTTTGTATTTTCCCCGCAAATAGGGCATATGCCAGAAGGGCAGTGCTTGGCAGCTATGAATAGACCAGCTCGACGAATAATCGATGCGCAAAAGTGACTCAATTGCTCACCATTTCAATTGTCCGTGTCTCAAAACCCGACTGGCCGGTGAAAACGCCCTTTGTTCATTTCGATCACTTTGCTAGGTAATTGATTGTTAAAAGCTTCGAACAAATATCTCATCAGTGGCCCCAACGGAAAAAGGCAGGTAATCCCTAAAAATAATGTATTCCCTCAAATTCATAAGGGCTTTCGATCATTCCATATGTCGCTTGATGATTTTCGTATTCTGAACATTAACGCGGTCAAAGAGCGCATCTGAAATAGAAACCTCACCCGAAAGTTCATTTTTTGAGAGCTTCAATTGATGAAGTCCTTGTGGTAGCTGGCTAAGATTCACAGTGCCAGAAAAAGAGTTATTGTCAGCATGTAAACGAGACAGACTTGATGGTAATCTCGTCAGATCCAAAGCTCCGCTGAATTGATTACTTGCGAAGTAAAGGTAGTTGAGATCACTTGGGAGTTGCGTCAACACAACTGAACCACTCAGCTGATTTTTAGTGAGATTAAGATATATCAAGGCTGCAGGTAATCGAGTCAAATTAATGCTTCCGGAAAATTGGTTGCTGTAAGCGACAAAATCTGTCAGCGTATCCGGGAGACTCGCTAGCTTTAAGGACCCGCTCAACTCATTATTGAAAACACGTATCGACTTCATCCTCTCTGGCAATCTTTCCAAGCCGATCAATCCAGTGAAGGAATTTTCTCCGAGATCTAGTCTCTCCAAAGATGTGGGTAAAGATGCCCAATCAAGTGTGCCAGTAAGTCGATTCCCCTTGACCACGAATTTCCTCACAGAGGAAGGCAACCATTCCAAGCAGAGTGGTCCGGTGAGACCACACCTGCGCCACTCAATTTCAACGACCCCACCATAGTCGATTGTCACGCCTTTCCATTCTTCAATGTCTTTCGGATCTATAATGTCTCGGCAAATCTTCTCTTTATTCGTTATTCCCTCGATGACCATCTCCATTAATGACTGCTGCGAGAGAGACTCGTAATCAACTCTGCCAAGCGAAGAGTCCGCTGTGTCGAGGAAGAGCAATTGGAATTTCATTTTACGTTTTGATGTTTACTCAAAAAATAATAAATTATGCTAACAGATCAGCCAGCACACTCACTTGAAAAAGTCACGTCTAATTGTTAAAGAAATCGCTTTCTGGACTGCGCCGGAAAAAAAGTTCTGGTTCACACGTAAATGGAACAAATTTGGCGGTAATCTCGTCAAATCCAAAGATCCACCGAACTGATTTTTTTTAATGCGCATGAGCACATGCCGATCAAGCATCAGCCTTTTCTTTCCGCTTGAGGGACCGGGGGGCGCACCCAAGAGGGGGCTCCACCGCCGTTGTAGCGGCAGTTCTTGTTCTAGGAATCCCGTATTGGGGATTTGTTGAGATCGTGCGTTTTGCACATGCCAAAGANGAGGGGGCTCCACCGCCGTTGTAGCGGCAGTTCTTGTTCTAGGAATCCCGTATTGGGGATTTGTTGAGATCGTGCGTTTTGCACATGCCAAAGATCTTGCTTCTCTGACGCGTTTCTTCGAGGAAGAACGAACGGAAGGCGTCACTCTGGCTAGCCAATCCCCGACAGTATTGACGGATGGCCCGGAGCGAAGGTGTTCTCCGATTGAAGGGCTGGCTGGCAGCCGTACGTCCTCGTACCCGAGGCTGGGGAGCAGATGTAAGGCTTCCAAGAGGAAGTCGGGCACTCGTCGCTCGAACCATTGTTGGTGATCTCATTGTGGCCGGATGCCGTGCTTTATCCGCAGAGCGGTTAAGCGTGGACAGTCGAAGATGAGGTGTTGAGCGGACTCCTCGCAGTCGCTCGGGCGATGACCTCGTGGTACTCTTCGGTCGATGCCGTGCGTGCGACGCAGGTGCGAGGTGAGTCCCCCTTTGGAGCTGCTCACAAAGCTGCACATATGACACGAGTGGTTGTTTGCTGCACCGAACTGATTTTTTTTCATGTGCAATTTGATTGAACAA
This sequence comes from Perkinsela sp. CCAP 1560/4, assembly GCA_001235845.1. NCBI lineage: Eukaryota > Euglenozoa > Kinetoplastea > Prokinetoplastida > Perkinselidae > Perkinsela > Perkinsela sp. CCAP 1560/4. The sequence goes on along the minus strand of LFNC01000426.1, from coordinate 60,341 downwards.
CATTTCATTGATTGTTCAATTTGCACGTGCCTTTCGGCACGTATGCACATGACCTCTGATTTTATCTTTATTCGTGTGGCCTAATTTCATCCCGCTTTTCGTACCACAGAGAATGAGTGGACGTTCTCTCGTCTCGCCACCAGGAGGATCCGGGACCCCCCATGGCAACTAACGGCGGTTTCCTGAACCTCCCCATGGATGGGTACTGGTCCTGACCCACCACCTTGCGGCGGCCGTCGATAGGGTACGGCGGGGTACTGGTTCAACCCACTACGAAGAGGTGGCCATCCATCGGGTCAGCACTCAGCTGATTGTCATTGAGAAAAATGCTCATGAAGTTGTTGGGGAGTCAGGTCAGCACAACAGAACCTCTCCCCTTTCTCTTCATGCTCGAACATTCCATTGTTGACCTCACAACACTTTCGAATCGCCAATAGCATCACCAATACGCTCTATTTCCCCCAAACGTAAGGCCAAGTCTCAACAAGAAAACTGCAGGTCCTTGTCCGAAGCAGGCGAAAGAGCTATGCAAAAATGAGACATTCAATGATTACCAGAGAACCACTTGGGGTCCCTGCATGCGCGGTGCACATAGCGTATGCAGCAGCTCGCGAGCTACTCTTTTGAGCGATGCAGATCGAATGCAAAAGAAGAATCAATCGCTCACATTCTTGAGCGCACTCGCGGGCGGGAGATTTTTCAATGGCGTTAAAAGTATACAGCGAAAGAGGGAAAGAGTTCAAAATAGGAAAATGTGGAAATAGAGAAATGGGAATCATCAAGTTAATGCACGCAAATGTGACATATTGTGCCAGATTTTCCAAAGGTATAAAGTCGTTTAGTATAGCAAGATTTGTTGGGCAAGTGAGAATCATTGATTTCTCTGTGTGCCGAGAATGCGGGCGAACGAAAATTTTACTGCCAGCAGTGGAATATCTAGTTGGCCCTGATCTTGAATCATCGGGGTTTGTGCCTTCTGATATTCAGAAATCCGAGTCCATTCGATTCGTTTTTCCTCGATCTGCCCATACAATTCATTTGCTGATTGGATGTGATGCTGCAAATTCCGAGCTTCTCGGGAGATTTGCTCTGCTATATCTGCCTGTTTATCGAATAAATGTCTGGTCACATTAACCGACTTTTCACATTTTTGATACATTTCCGTCCATTCAATGCTCTTTTGATCGATGTCGGAAGACAAATCATGTAAGCGGTTTTTCATCACCTTTTCAATTTTCCAATCTGTGTCTTTTAGCTCAAATTCTAGCCGTGCCTTTTCCTCCAAAAGGCTTGATGCTTCATCGTCAAGAGCACCTAGACGTGTTTTCATTGGAGGGAGATAAAGAACACATCAAGTCTCAGATCTGCTCTTGAGTAGCAAAGTTAAGATCAGCAAATAGATTATCACAAGCCCTAGTCTTATTGCATATATCCCTTTTGCATGATATGTCTCCTCGATAGACATTGAAATTGTAGAAAAATATTCTCAACGGAACACAGTGCTCGTGAAGAAAACACAACCCAGGCCTGAACATCATCAGATTATCTAAACAGCGTGACTGGATGACTGCCCACTCCTCCCTGCGTAAGAGTTGAAAGCGCGGGGGTGGGGTAGACAGGCTGCCTCAGTGCGCACGGCTTACACCTGCTGGCTGCTGGCCTTCGACTTGCTCTTCTTCTGGAGGGCATCGTGCAGGTTTGGGGCGACGCCTCCCTGGGAGAAGGTGACGTTCCCGAGGAGCTGGGAGAGCTCGTCGTCGTGGCGGACGGCGAGGGTCACGGCGCGGGGGGTGATGCGCTTCTTCTTGTGCTGGGCGGCGACCTTGCCGCTGAGCTCGAGGAGCTCGGCAGTGAGGTACTCGAGGACGGCGGTGAGGTACACCGGGGCCGCCGCGCCGACGCGCTTGGTGTAGCGNGGAAGATGAGGCCGACCTTCTTGCTGATGGTGCTGGTCTTCTTTGCGGCGGATTTCTTGCCAGATTTCTGAGAGGCTGCCATTGAGAAACGGGTATATAAATGAAAAAGAGAGGCCATGAATAGTACGGATGGGGAGGCAGACGCCGCCACGCAACACCGGTTCAACTCTGTGACCAGGTCTAAACGATGCTGCCACTGGCTGTCAGTGGCTTGGGAATTGGTTCTCAGATGGGAGTGAAGGGCCCCCTGGTGGGTGACGCTTTATTTGCTCGCGGCGAGACGGGCGACGGCTTTCGTTCCCTCGGCCATGGCGTGCTTTGCAAGCTCACCGGGGAGCGACAGGCGGACGGCAGTCTGGATGTCGATAGACGACATCGTCTGGGCCTTGTTGTAGCGCGTCAGGGAGGCGGCCTCAACGGCGAGTCGCTCGAAGATGTCGTTGACGAAGGATGACATGACTGCCATGCCCTTTTTGCTGAACCCGATGTCCTTGTAAATTTGCTTCAGCGTCTTGTGGATGTAGCGGTTAAAGGACTGCTTGGACTTGCGCTTGTTTGGGGCTGTGGTGTGGGTGCGGGTAACTTTTTGGGAGCTGGCCATTTGAAAAATAGGAAAACACGCGAAGAGCAGGCGAATAGGAAAGAATTTCGAGCAGGAATATGAGGGCAATCAGAATGGGTTATCGAGTTAAACTGAGGTATCGCTCACTGGAGTTGCGAATGCCGGCTCTCGCACGCCTTACAGGGGGAAAGAGGCGTGTTGAGGCGGATTCGTGGCGCACTGCGAGCACTTGGTGCCTGCCGTCTTATGCGTAGCCGTAGAGCATGCGGCCTCTCTTGCGGAGGGCGTAGACGACGTCCAGCGCGGTGACTGTCGTGCGCTTGGAGTGCTCGGTGTAGGTGACGGAGTCACGGACGACGCCCTCGACGAAGCCCTTCAGGATGCCGCGGACCTCCTCGTACATGACGCCGGAGATGCGCTTGACACCGCCTCGGCGGGCGAGGCGGCGGATCGCTGGCTTGGTGATGCCGCGGATGTTGTCCTTGAGGGATCGCTGCTGAGNGAGCTGGCCATTTGAAAAATAGGAAAACACGCGAAGAGCAGGCGAATAGGAAAGAATTTCGAGCAGGAATATGAGGGCAATCAGAATGGGTTATCGAGTTAAACTGAGGTATCGCTCACTGGAGTTGCGAATGCCGGCTCTCGCACGCCTTACAGGGGGAAAGAGGCGTGTTGAGGCGGATTCGTGGCGCACTGCGAGCACCTGGTGCCTGCCGTCTTACGCGTAGCCGTAGAGCATGCGGCCTCTCTTGCGGAGGGCGTAGACGACGTCCAGCGCGGTGACTGTCGTGCGCTTGGAGTGCTCGGTGTAGGTGACGGAGTCACGGACGACGCCCTCGACGAAGCCCTTCAGGATGCCGCGGACCTCCTCGTACATGACGCCGGAGATGCGCTTGACACCGCCTCGGCGGGCGAGGCGGCGGATCGCTGGCTTGGTGATGCCGCGGATGTTGTCCTTGAGGGATCGCTGCTGGCGGCGGATGCCTTTGGCGTCACCGGATTTCTTACCTTTGGCCATTGGAATAACTTGTAGCGAAGGGGCTGAAAAAGGAGGGTTTACGTTTACCGCGCGGCTGTCAATACAACAACACGGTGTGCCGATTATGCGTCTAAACAAAACAAACCGCCGATATTTGTGTCAGGAAAGGGGACTCGGCCGTTCAGCCGCTCGGCGCCTAGAAGCGCTCACCGCGGAGGCGGCGGGCGAGCTGGATGTCCTTTGGCATGATCGTCACCCGGCGGCCGTGGATGGCGCAGAGGCAGGTGTCGGCGAAGAGGTTCACGAGGTGGGCCTCGGTCGCCTCCTGCATCGCGAGCACGGCGCTCGCCTGGAATCGGAGTCCGTCCTTGCCGGCCATCGCGATCTCTCGCACGATGCGCTGGAAGGGCAGCTTGCGGAGGAGGAGGTCGGTGCCGCGCTGGTAGCGGCGGATGTCACGGAGGGCGACGGTGCCTGGGCGGAAGCGGAAGGGCTTCTTCATGTTCGTGGAGCTGCTGGCCTGGGACGACGCCTTGCCGGAGGTGGACTTCTTCCCCTTCGTCACGAGCACCTCGCGTGGGAGCTTGCCGGTGGATTTGCGTGAAGATTCCTTGGTGCGGGCCATTGTGAGTAAACCTAGCGAAAATGAGAGAGAGTGGGAGGAAATTGCCGTGGTTGGCAAGGATCAACTTTTGAATACACTAAGACCAAATTCTCTATTCGGTTGAGTACATTCCAGCAAGCACTTTCAGAAGTATGCTTTACTAGCAAAAGATTTAATTCTTAATTCATCTACTCAGCGGCTTTGGCTGGTAGCAGATCGAAGCTACTCACGTTATATGCATAGTGGGTCTGCAGTGAAGAAAATGATGACCATAGAGAAAGGGGAGAGGAAATTACTGTAGTTTTGGTCCTATAAAATTTTATGCACGCTTCCAGTGGGCGGCAAGATGGACACTTGAATAGCAGCAGTTTTTTGGTCGCGTTTCCTCTCAAAATAAGTACTATTCATACTGAAGGGAGGAATATTCCCAATAGGACGGCAATTGATTTTGTACCGCCGAAAATGACCTCCCGAATTTCCATAACAACATTCAAATTAAAGTCATCCAAATGAACGCCAAACTGAAAGAGAATATGGCACAATGCGTATATATTCAAGTCCACCAAAAGATTGTGAGGTTACATCTATACAACACGAATCACTGTACAGTTTGGTTACTTTGCTTTCGACGGCGAATGGTCTTCGAGCGACTTTTTCCCGTCGGGCCGTCTCTGCGCAACCGCCAGGCCGTGTTTCCGGAAGTAAATTGGGAAGTGCACCCGGAGAGCGACCAACGCTGCTCGCCGCCGGGCGACACACTCGTCGCAGTCCATGCCGACGCTGAGAAGGAGCTCTTCGCCCAGATGGACTGCGCGGGCGTGCTTGGGAGACACCGCAGAGATCACCACACGAACCGGTCTGTCCTCCGTCGATTTGTTGAGCTCCACCGTGCATATCGTCTCCAGCCCGAGTTCATACCGCACAACGTAGACGAGCAGATTATACACCGCTTCGCTGTGAGGATCGGCCAGTTCAACGACGCTCGGCGGAGAATACGGGTGCGTTTTCTCCAAAAGCTCAAAAGCCTTCATCGCCACAAGATGTCGCTGAAAGTTCAGCCCGTAACACTCCATCAGCGAGAAGGGCAAACTTCGGCTTCTGTGGTGTTCCACGACGGCATTGTTCTCATCGAGGATCTCCACACATATGGCCTTTTCCTTGTCACTCAAGATTCGGACAACTTCCTTTGGTGCGTACTTGTAGGTCTCAGTGAAAGCGGCACGCATCAGCTGAATCGTGCACTTTGCATTTGTTTGTGGAAGCGCAAAGCTCGTCCGGATATGGGCGCCAAATGTCTCTTTCGGCTGCGCATCTGGGGTGGACGAAGGCTTCGCCTTTCCGGGGAAAGCCAAGTCGATCTTTGACCGGTTGATACTCGCCATAACCGCTGGGAAGTGGAGCGTCACGGCTTCCAATAGGACTTGAGCGAATAGTATGGTCTTTTCGCGGTGCGCACACAGTGTGAGCCATTGACGATCCATGCCGTGTGCGTTGATGGTCAGCTCACACCCAGCACTGTCCCGGCGGGTCACCTGGAGCTCAAGCCCAAAATAGGCCATGCAGCAATGCCGCAGGAGACGCATGATGGATAAAAATCCGGGCGTCACCGACGGCGGTTCAATCACAAAGTCATCTCGATAAAAGGGTTTTGTGCATTTGAGGGTAATATCACGATGCGCGGCGGAAACCTTCCATGTGCCTTCGCCCATGTCCGCGAGAAGAGCTTCGCAGCATCGCAGCGACGAGCGCAGTGGACTGCCAGATGAATGCGAGGCAATGACAATGTCAGCATTGTCCCTCAAGTGAATTTTCGCGGTGAAGACGTTTCCATCAGCCGCAGACTGATTGCTGACGCATCTGAGGGCAATGGGTGAGAATGTCGTGCCATCGATGGATGCTTGGACTGATCCCAGCAATCGGTCGATGCTGCACGGGTGAAGCGGTGACGGCAGGACGCTCTCTGAGAATTTGTATTTGTCGCTCACGAAAGCGGCGTACTTGAGTGCGTTTGAGGTGTAATCGCATCGTATCGGCATTGTTCCGGGCGGTGCAAGCTGCGTCGCCGTCCGCATCGCATTTGGCATGTACAAGTAGCAGACTGTCAGAAGGACTGTCCCCAGCACGAGTTTGGGGTTTTTCTCAGGGAGGTGCGGAGCCGACAAAAGCTCAACGCTCTGCCCGGCATGGTTCACACCGAACGCCTTCAGCTCGGTGGTGCCATCGGATCTGTGCTCTCGTGAGAGGTAGAGGGAAAATCCCACCTGCCGACGAAGTTGTGCGCTGACGAACTGCACGAGGGAGTGTGGCGCTCGGTGGGTGTTCCCCTTGGTCAGCACCGCGTCACGGGCGATAAAAGCGAGTCGGAACGTCTGGAAGCGCTCATAATGTGTGTCGTTAAACAACGTCTCTCGGTAGAGTCGCATGAGTCCCCCAAGTGGGGAGGGGGCGGCAAGAATCGAAAGTCCGGTGGCCTCACCCGTCGTCGGGTGCAGCAAATCAATGTCGAAAAAGCACCCTCGCCGGACACAGACTTCGCGAAGACGATCGCAGCCAAAGTACTCCGCCACGCTCCGCCGCAGCAAAGCCAGACGGCTCTGTTCTTTGGAGTCCGGAAGGAAGCTCAGCGTTGTTTCGAAGGATAGCGGCAGAGATCGGTAGTGTGTCCCGTTTGCTTGCGTCATCTGCTTCAGCCAAGAATAGACTTCGGGAAACATATTTCGGAGAATGGCCGCGTCGAGCTGCGTGGCGCACTGCTCGTGGCTATGCGCGTTGTGGACAGCGCCGACGAGCGACAGAAATGATGGGTTGGTCGGTTGTTCAAGGCCGAGGAAGGATTGTAAGGCGGAACGGACGGTCAATACAGTATCTGAGGAAGGCGTGCCATCCGTGCGGATCTCAACCCAGGCGAAACCTGAGAAAAGCCCATTCTGTGCCGATTGTGGAGCGTATCTGTAATAGTGCTCAATCGTTGCGTTATTTGTTGGGATATTCTCAGTTTTTCGGTGGATGAACGTTTTGATAGAGGCGTCCGCCGAAAGCATCACCTTAATGAGACGGCTGACGAGAATGTGTATGCTCCGGGCACAGTTGGTGGGCCTGATGTTTGCAGCCGCCCAGTCGGCGACTGTTTTCGCGTCTTTCGAACGGGAGGATTCCCAGTGGAGGTCGAAAAACGCTCTGAGGGCCGGCGGTGCGTTCGGCTGGCTTCCCTCGATATGCGAATCTCCACGAAGCACATCTTTCGGGTCGTATCGCACTTTGTCCTTTCCGTTCGTGGCTTCATCGGCGAACTGGATCGAAAAGGTTGAGAGCCCTTCGTGCGAAGTCCCCTCGAGGTCATCGGCGCGCAGGACGACGGGCGCGAGAGTGTTCGCCATTTGACACAGTGCACTTGCCGTCGTTTGCAGACTCTTCTTCTTTGGCTTCTTCAGACTCGCTCGATGCAATGCCCACATCATGTTGTATTTCCAGAGCACCCGGGGGTAAAACCGCTTGAGATACGACGGGATGCACGAAGAGATTGTCGTTTCGTAATCTCCCCCAATCCATACGGATGCGCGCAACGAGGCCTGGGTACTTTCCTTCACAGCGGGAGTCAGAAACACAGCCTGGAGCGGACAGCCATCGGTTCCGCCGAGCATCGATGATCGGAGCGCTGCGTCTTCTTTTGGCGAAACAGCGACTTCACCAGTCTGCCGCAGACAGTGGCGAAGGAATTTTATGTGCGGCATTTCTGCGGAATTCGATATTTCGACGTTTTCCGCCGCTGGGAGCAACTCGCGAAGGGTCGCCTCTGGGATCGAATTTTGCTCGGAAATATACAGGTTGTTCGATGCCACCGCGTTGTGCGCCCCGACGTGCTTGACGTAATAGCTTGTGAGAAAGTAGCGCATTTTCACCAAGGCCTCATAGTAGCTCGTGCCTGTCATATAATGGAGGAGAATAGCACGTTTTGCGTCTTCCTGTGGGACTTTCGATTCGATGGAACAGAAAAACTCGTGTGGATTATCGGCCTTTGGCGATGTCCCAACTCGGGTCGTCACACCTCCACCGAAGATGAGACGAAGTAGCTTTGATATCTTGTGTTTTTCTTTGGGTGGCGACATGCTGATCTTTGAGAGGGTGTTGCCTGCCCGCTTCCCAAGCATCTCATTACACACGGCAAACACAGTCGGCTCAATTTGACGGATGGCCTCGGCGTACAGAAAATACCACGAGATCGCCGGGAAATTTGTTGTCATTTGCAGCGTGATGTGCCGGTTGATGGCGGATTTGCCATCGCGCGGCGCCGATTTCACAGTTTCGTCAATTTTCACAGTTATGCCACTCACGGCGGCGACTGCTAACCCATCGGCATGGGTCTCCGCACGGCGCACGCACTGCTTATAGGCGATTGGATCCACTGGTGTGTCTGGAATAGGCGTCGTTTTGTCGGAAACGATCGATAGAGTGAGGACGGAAGTCGTGACCGGATCGGTCGAAATAACCTTGGAGTCTTGCGTAAAATACGCGAGCCGACGGAGGAGCTTTTCAAGTGCGCGCGTCACGGTACTCTCGGACTGCACACAGTGGCGCACCACCGGCGTATAGACGTCGACTGCACTATTCACCTTCAGCTGACCTGTTTTCTCATCGAATGGGCCTAGCGAGGGAATCGACGAGATGAGTGAGAAGTAGGCAGTTGGAAAGCCAAATCGAAGTGCCGCGAGGTAGCACAGCTCGACGACCTCCTCGTGCTTCCAGGGCGCCTTCGGTATCAGCGAAATGGCGCACTCAAGCTTCTCCTGCGACCGGTCGTCCTTGGATGGCCGCCGGATGTTCTTCGATGACTGGGAGGAGTTCGCATCGTTTCCCTCGGCCACATCCACATACTGGTTAATCCCCGTGTAGACGCTGTAGATGCATTTCCGCGAGCCGTCGGTGGCCTTCATTTCTTTCTGCCTCAGAAACATATCGATGAACTTGTCGCTGTGCTTCGGCAGCGCCCCGGCGTCGACAAGGCCGGTATCGGAAAAGTCAAACTGCTGGCAGAGACAACTTCGCAGACACCGATAGGCCACAGACGTGGCCTCAGTATGGGAAGTGGTCGCCGCGAGGACAGACACGCTCGACCCTTTTGGCTTGACGATTGCGAGGCTGCTGTGTTGCAGCGTTTGGTAGTGTGTCAGCACGGACCGGAGGACGATATCCCCACGTGGAAACTGCGGAGTGCCAAACAGGTTTCGTGAGGAGTGAAACAGCCACTGGCGAGAATATGTCATTGTTCGGTGGGTGTTCTTTCACACATGAATATATTAGAAGGAAGGGAAAAGCTCGATTGGAATAGAGATGAGGGAATATGCTAGAAAAGTCTATTGTGGCTTGAATACACATGACTCGATTAGGACGCGGAAATCGTTCTTTTTCGTCGACATCGAGGTCGATTCTTGCTGAGGGTGAGAGATATATTTCCCGGCAGTTTCCTGGAAATCGCCAGACTTCCTTCGAATCCCATTCGATTTCCATTCATTTTCAGCAGAAACTTTCGGTTGGATGGTATTTTCCTGAGTAATCCATTGAGCGGAATTGCCACGCGATCGTCAATGTGGCAGTTTGTCATGTCTATCACGGCTATCTGCGTTTCTGTCGCCTGTGCGAACTCGATGAACAGTTGAAGGCATCCAACCCCACCGATGGGGTTATCTCGAAGTTTCAATACTTCAATAGTCGTATTCGTCGTGATCTGCAGCGATTCAGTCAGTCTGTGAATTGGACAGAGCACAGACCCGGTGGGCGCCGCAAGACCGCCTTCTCGCGGGCACAGCTCGGCCAAGAAGGAATACTCCTGTAGATTTCTCCGGCAGAGTGAACACGCCTGGGAGAGCATTCCCTTGATGAGATTATGACTCAAGTCAATGAGGCGAAGCGTTGGGGTGTGTGTCGACAAGTTTGGATAGACGTACGCTTCGAGATGTTCAGCGCTCACTCGGGCGCAAAACACCCATTTGTGCACATTTTGAAAGTGACCACTTTCTGCTGCATATTCCTTCAGCTGTTCGTCGGTGAGTTTGGGGGCACGGAGGATCAGTTGATCACTTCGTCTATGCTGCTGCAGGAATCGACGCATAGGCTATTGTCGGCTGGAAAGACATTGAAGGAATCTGATGGAAATTCGAATGCAAGTTGAAGGATGGTTTGAGTGTTTGAAATGAATATATCATGATATTTCTCAAAGGTGACAGGCAAAGCTTATCACTAGTACTATCACTGGACACTTGTGGAGCTTTGGACGCGACTGGAAGTGAGCTTCCATCAATTCTCCGCCGACTTTAAACACACAACCATTCTACTACCCATCTTGTGGCGTTTGTGGATCTCCGACACTGACAATCTGACTGGTGTCGTCCGAGGAATCACAAATACGCTCGGCATACAGCGCCGCTTTCCCTTCGGGCATTGGAAGCCCAGGGAGGATCGCTTTGTACATTTCGACCTTTGCCTTCGTCTGCGCCTTATACTGGTCGAAGAGCTCACCGCGAAGAAACTGCAATCGGACTTTTTGGTAGTTTTCCTCGCTATTTTGATCCCGAAAGCACTCGTTCATGGCGTCTCGGGCGGCCATGCACTGGTTCCACCCAAGGAATCCACCGCTCCGTGTGTTGACGCACTCGTTCCACGCCTTCATCGTCTTGCGGCATACTCTTGTGGAGTTCTCCTTCATTCGAAGCATGATTCCATCGTGTATGCGATGCTCGATGCGGCGCAGCTGGTGAATTGGTACGAGCTGTTGCAGCGTATTGTAGGCGTCCATGATTTCCATGTCGAGCTCGTCATGTCCTGTTTTGTACGATTTGTCACGGTATGTCATGTATGTACGAACTGGTCAAATCAAAGGAAGCGATTGATATTTGAAAAAATGTGAATAGTTTGACTCTCGACGCGCAACGGGTCACTCGGCGAATCAATGTCGATATTCTCGCTTACGGAGCATCTGCGAGATGACGTCCCGTAAGTCATCCAAGAAGTGAACATGAACTTGGTCTATTTTAGCCGCAAGCCCAAGGATGAGTTCAATGTTGAAGTGGGGGTGCGGGTCATCCCAGGGAAAGTTTCTCCCCTGGGCCTCCCCTGGATACACAATGCGTCGCAACAAGCCCGTCAGCGGGGCGTGTCGCTCCTCCATATTGCACGATCGCGCGTCGCCGGCATGTTCTTCCTTGCGTACGGGACGATTCTGCGTCTCAGCAGCACTCGGTGCGTTCGAGAAGAGCGCGTGATCGACTGACCGCCGTGCCGAGGCTGGAACTGTGCCACACGCCGATTTTGACCGCTTCCATGCGGCCACTCTGCTACCTCTCTGCACAGGAACGCTGGCACTGCGCCTGGCTGACGTCCCTCGAGCTTTCGAGATGAACCGCTGGGCGGCGAAGTTTGTGAGATCTTTCTGGTACCTCGGCGAGCATCGGAGCAATCCGTGGGTGAAAACATGATCGATCGATGGCCGCTTCTCCGGCTCGTCATCGCAGCAAAGCAGGACGAACGATTTCATCTCGACAGTAAACGCATGACCAATCAAGCGCGGCGAAGGGTTTTGCCTCAAAATCTGTATTCGTCTGACCAAGGCGTAGCCCGACAGCCAGGAGTGGCCTGTGGTAAGGAAGAAGCCGATCGCCCCCAATTGCCAGATGTCTTTGCTCTGGGTGCATCCGCCGTCTTCTTCAGACTCGGGCGGGGCACTCTCGTCAATATCGAAAGAGGCCTCGAGGGCTCCGGTCAACTGGTCATATGAGCCGCCAGTTTCGTTCGTTCTCGCAATGCATTCGATCATTTGGCGACACGATATCGGCGTTTCGTAAAATTGTTTATCCAAGTCGGCCAGCCAGACATTCTGGTTGACATCCAGAAGAACACTTCGCGGGTTGAGATGTCCATGCAAAAGTCCCGATTCGTGTAGCCCTCGGAGGGCTTTCGTCAGCTGGCGAAGGATGTGAATATTTCGCTCCGCCGGCAGGGGGTGATTGGGCTTTGCGTTGACCAAATCGTGCAACGAACCGTTGGAGCAAAACGGAAATACAAGGCAAATTTCACACGATTCCTTTCCCTGGCAGAGGGGAGCGCCGGCAGGAGAAATTGTCGCGTGGCTTTTCGCCTCGCCAAGATCGGCATGTCTCGGGCCCGACCATCCAGCGCGCTCCTCCATCAGCTCTCTGGAAAGCGTCCGCGGGAATCGTGTCAGAAAGCTGTCGACAAGTGGAAGGACATTGAGCGAGGCTATCGCAGAGATTCTATCATACAGCCAGCGGATCTTATAGAGCGTTTCCATCGATGCGTTCAACAATCGAATCGCCACAATCTCATTCGTTTGTGCGCATCGGCCACGATATAGAGTCGATGGGCCTTTGGTACATGAGAGTTTTGCGTGCAGCTCATAGGTGCGATGACTGGGCATTACGAACGCAATGAGAGGTAGAGAAGCGGAAAATCAGGTAAAAATATCCGCCTCAATAGAGATGAATAGAGGAAATGCACCAATTATACAATTTACGAGGACTTTGGCCAACCTCCATTTCTCAGCCGATCTTGTATCGACGCATCAAAGACTCAGCTTCCTTGTTTTGTCCAAGATCTCGCAGCAATCGAACATACTCACCTCGCATCAGTCTGTTGACAGTCTGCTCCAGCGTGTCCTGACTGATCCCAGGGGAGTGCCGAATCCAGTTCTCCAAGTTCCCTATCGCCGCATTGTACAGCCCCGAGAAGTAGATGTAATTGTACTGATAATGCAGCGCCAACGCACGCAGGCACATCGCCGTGAGAATGCCCCGGGTCTCCGCATGGTCGTCAGGTAGAGCCTTGCTATGTCTGAGGGCGCATTGGAGCAGCTTCACGGGGCAGTTTCGGACGGAGAGACACAGTGAAATAAATACGTGGGATGGAATCGCGGAATCTTTCGCGACAACGATCGGTCCATCCATCGGCGCCTCTGGTGATTCCGTTCCGTGCATTACATGTGCCAATTGAGTGAGCATATTGTTGATTTTTTCCTGCCTGGGGGAGAGATTCACTTGTGCGCTCGCAGGAGCGAAAAGCGATTGGAAAATGGGCCTGGTGGCGTCCGAGGTCGATGGATCACAACAAGACTCGGCTGCGATAAGTGAGAGTACGTCAAGTCCGCTTTTGCTTTCGACACAATTCGTCAGATCATCACGACGAGCAGTGAAAGTCGTGTCTTCGGCGAAAAGGCCAGGAAATACCCTTTGCGATTCGGTGACAAGCGCCGCCGGGTAAGCCTCTTTTCCTCCGGTTGCTTTGAGGTGTATGAAGGAATGGACGAGTGCAATCCGGTTTGTATTTTTGAGCGTTTTCATGTAACTATCGATGCGCTCTCGCAGCCCTGGACTATCGTTGTGCTTGACAAACAATGCTGCAAAGCTGACCCATTTGGCATACACGCTGTCGTCGATACCTCCATTCACGCCCGAGTGGAGAAGAAGGTCTATCTTTTCGAGGACGCGCTCTGCAAGTGCCTTCCACTTGGACGGAAAGATGAGGTGCCAATTCCCTTCGAGGGCACAGTGGAGCTGCCCGAAAAGGATGTCAAGTCCACTTGGCTGCATGGCTGGAATACTGTCGATTATTTCCATCGATCGTTCGAGAAGGGCGAGGCTGTTTGCCCAGCGAGCCTGCTGGAATGCCGAGATTGCCTGTTCGATTTCAGGGAGCAATCGCAACTCCTTGGCAATACTGGCATGCCATGGTGGGTACTGTTTGGGGTCGCACAGGTGGTCCACGAGAGAGATTTTCGCAAATATCATCCGCTTGCTGGCACTGAATAGACCACGGCCGAGGAAATCCCGCTGAATCTGCGGCAAACCCTTTCCCCATTTCATTACATGAATTGAAATACACAAGCTGAGAGTTCAAAATAAGTTGAAATTCTATTAAAGTCTCGCATACCTTCGGAGCGACACCACCTAATTTTTCCGGCGTGTGGTGAGCCATTTATAGCTTTCATTGCCATTCGGGAGGACAATCTTCTTCCGTCGTCCTTTTTTGATAAGATTCGTTTGGAGCTTGAGGGCCTGCAGAACCCTGTCAATTCTGGAGTAGAGATGCTCAGTTTGCCGCAAATATGCCTGGTTCTCGGCCGAGGTGTACTCTTCCCCCGCAGAATCAACCATTCCGTCGCTTACGGAAGCTTCCAGACAGGCGTCTTGCTTATCGACACCTGACTCCACGTCAGATTCATAAACAAATTTTGTGTGAACGCACAAGGAGTCGTCAGACGTCCTTTTCGAGCCATGGGAAAAGTAGTCATCCTCGTGGAGAGACTCTGCGTCGCGCACGTCGCTGGATGCGTGCGGCATAGGCACGCAAGACTTTCCTTTCCATGTCGCGATTTCCCGGCGCAGCATATTCCTTCGAAACTCCAAGTACCGTATGTCTCGGGCATTGAGCACCATTTGCTGCTTGGTCGATCTTTTGTCGTCGACGCTTCGGATGTGTTTGCCGGAGCGGTGGTCGACGGAAGAATGAATCATCTCGAAGTGAAATTCCTCCGGGTTTCTCTGCGACACCTGCTTCTCGAGTTCCCTGATCTTGTCCTCCTTGGTGTGAAATAGCTTGGCTCTGCTGACGTAGTCTTTGTGTTTTTCAAGATGGCCCAAGTGGCGTCTCTCTTCTGGCTGCAGGCGCTCTTTGTGCGGGCGTCGAGCAATATGCTTCAAGAGGCCGCCGACCCCTGGGGTTTTCCCTTTGCCCTTGGTCATCCCTGCGCTCGAGTTAAATGTAGGGTAGTCGGAAAAGCAAAGTTCAAATAGGAAAAGTTGTGGTGGATGGAAAGTGAAAATAGGCAGTTTCATTGAGTTTCAGTGAGGGCAAATGAATATAACCGGAGTGGTAACTGAATGTACGCAAGAGAGGGTGGTAGCAAGTCAATCTGTCCGGATCAGCAACAAGGTGAAGCATCAGGAGTTGGGGCCGATGTCGCCGCCTCGGCGTGATCAGGGTCAGCCATTTCATCCACTTGTTTTCCCCTTGTGAGCTCTGCGATGAGATAATCGATGGTCTCTTCGACTTTCTGTATGTGCTTTTCGATTTGGTGCATTTTCTCGGTGAACTTTTGTGAATATTCCTTGAGGTCTTGCTCGGCGGACGCAATGACATCGCCTAGGTAGGCGGTGCTCGCCTCGCGGTGGGCCTGACGGTCATCCCCGACGGCATCCGCAGTTTTTTGACTCATTTTTGAGACTGGAAACCAAAAAAAGAAGTGAGACAATCTGTTGGAGCCAACTTCTGAAGGCTGAATGTGGTAAGTTCTTGGACATACCGTCAGCGATCTCTGAAAAATTCCTGATTTGAAAAATCAGGGGCTGGATTGTAGTTTTGTCCAAAACCCATTCGAGGCGATTGGCCCATCGACTTTTCGATACCGCTCATTGTGCCCTCTTCGTGGAAAGAAGAATCGTTGCTCCACTGATGATTGCGCCTCGGTTTCGGTCGTTTCTGGGTCATTTTCGCGAGCTTGAGCGACAGTGCTGTGTAAGAGTCCCGGCGCTTGGGCTTGACCGGTCGAGAGTCGCCGAAGGGGGAGTTCGGGCCGTGAATGGCGTGCATTCTCTGGGGAGAGAGTGGCTCGACGTAGGACCAGGTGGCATTGTCGGTGATGATAGGCTCCCTCGGGCGATTCGAGTCGCGCACGATGTGGTATCTCCCACGAGCAAAACCGATGAATCGGCACTCTTGCACGAGGGACCGAAGGTCAGGACTTCCATATTTCATCGGATGAAATTTAGGATCGAGGCGCTTCAGAAAAACGACAAGATCGGCAAGTGTAAAATTCGTCAACTTTTGGGGTAAGAACAATTGCAATGCTTGCTGGCACAGCCCAATGAAGTCATGTCTGCTGTATGAGCTCTCTGCAGCAGCCTCGCTCGTCGGCGGTTTTTCCGTGGGTGTGTGTCGGCGAAACAGACTGACCCCAAATTTTCGCATGAAGGGAAGCTGTCTTTACATTTCTTTTGAAAATAAATACAGAATTGTGACTATCCGTGAGACCGTCGACGAAAATTCTTACGTTTTATTTGTGCTTTTCTACTTGTCTCTGGGGATCAAACAATCTTTCAAGATTTCAGTGAGACGGAAAATCCTGTATGCGCACACAAAGTGAAACACTGAGAAAAGTGGGAAATTCAGACTTTGTGGCATCCATTGTGGGCATATCTGCAGCGTATACTGGGCAGACCCATTTGGCCCGCTTGTGCCCATCCAGATGTGCATTTGCGCCAAATAGCACTCAAGGGTCAATGTGCCGACTCGTTGAAAGAGTGCCAAGTAGTGCTGTCGAAGGCAGGGAAAGAGGTTTCGGAGCGCCACATAGCTCAAAACTGCCACCACTGACACGAATGGGTGGTAGGAGTTATATTCGATTGTGCGCAGGTGCAAGTAGCGCCACCAGTAGGACGCCATAGTCGACAGAAGCAGGACGACACATGGAATGGAGCGCCGTCGAGCACCACCCAACCATGCCATGTACCTTTCGACACCCGGGAGTAGAAATGCGATTGCCATTCCCCAAATCCAGATGAAATGGTCCAGCTTTGACCGAAAGTACCATTCATACATGGGGTCATCCTGATGGGGGCCATGACGGTGCTGAAATTGGAGCACGGCTTTCAGCGGAAGCCATAAGGCGTCAAAATCCTTTCGCGGGAGAATGTCCCATATGACAAACGCTCCCCCCGCCGCACACGCAATTTTCAATCCAACCCAGAGAGAGCGAGTATTTCCGCTTCGATAAACCACGAGGGTCAGATAGACCAATACTGTGAACACACTATGCAGAGCGCAGATGTAGTACAGCATCCACTGGTTTCGAAGCGTCAGGCATAGGCAGATTGGAAAAAAGTTGATTCTCCATAGAATGCGCGCAAGGCGCCGAAGGCTCAGATCGTTGGTGGTGTAGAAATACCGAAAGTTGCCGAATCCGGTCAACCAAATGTAGCTCGCAATGCAGACGCGAACGATTGTGTAGACCTCGCGCACGTTGAAGTAGTGATACCACAGAAATACAAGTTGCATCCACCCCTTCCACTCCTCGGTTTGCTCTCGGGGAAGCATTCTCGATGAGTTGATGGGCGGTTTGGGGGTCACTTTTCGAACTGTGCAGGCGGCAGCAAAGAGAGCACACGCACAGAGCGCGGTGAATTGGAGTGGGCTATGCACTCGCTGCTTTTTCAGGAGAAAAGTCGTCCGATCGAATAGAACAAATATCAAAAGTATGCCAAAAAGTTCAAAGACAGCGTTCCAAATCGCCTGTCGTTTGTCATTGAAGCCCAGCAGGCGTCGCATTATTTTTTCATGCGCCATCGTCCAGTCACGGGGGAAGTTCAACAGGCGCTTGGTGCGGAGGAGTGTGCGACCACATGCGACGAATGAGACACATGCCTGAACTGCAAGGAAATACACGAATGTATAGAGGACACAATTTGCTGCGACAGACTGTTCACTTCTATTCCATACGTCATTGCCCAACGAATTGCACCACAGACTCGAAAGTGCAAAACACACGCTATGGACGATGATTGGGTAGACTGTCATCATGAACTATTACTCGGGGCGACAGCCAGGGAGTGTCCAAGCCCATACAAAAATGGATAAATAGAGATAAAATAGTATGCCACTCGGTTTTGAAAGGACTTGGTTTTCACCACAGTTTCACTCAAATTGATCATACGAGATGCTCAATCTCATCAGGCGGCGAAATGCCCCCAACACCAGTCGAGAAGGGGCGACATTCGGACGCGGCTGGCACTTCGAGAAAGTCCAAAAGACCGTCAATGTGCGAGGCGCTCTCGAGAAGCGCAGATGAACACACGCTGAGCTCGATGGCTTGCTTTCCCAATATGTTTGGGATCACGTCCCAGAACTTTTGAGACCGTCGAAGAAAGTGAAGAATATTCTGCGTAAAAATGCAATGGACGCCATACATCCCAAGGCCGGTGAATATCGGCGATATGCCGCACAGCTGATCGAACGTCTCGACCAACTGGAATCGAAGCGGCATGTCGATAAAGTCGAAGGAGTATTCTCGATCGGCGTAGTAATATTCCAGCACATCCCGAAGGAATCTCCAGACCACCGTTTGCGTTTCGGCGGACAAGGCGGATACATCGTTTGTGTGTTTTGATTTTCGTTGACGGCGAGGCTTCTTGGCCGCATTGGTCTTTCGTTCAGCTTCCACCTCTTGCAAAACGAGGTCCGCAATGATTCGAGCATTCAGTTGATTGTGCTGGAGCAAGTCAGCAATCACGGGCAGCTCGCTATCTTGTGATACCTTGGTTGAAGTATCCACATCACTGTGATCAGCTTCGTCGGACCGTTCGTCATTCATCGTGAAGGAATAAACAGGAAGCCTTGAAAAATCGAAAGCATGAAAAACACAAAGCCACTTGCGAGTGATGAATATTCTTCACAGTCGACGCCACAGGAGATACACAATTGTGAGGATCCATATACACACGCCACAGTAGACCATTGCTCGATTGCGAAAATTACCCTTTTCGGAGTCCCCAATGAGTTTGGTCGACTTTCGAATCAGGGCCAAAAACTCCTGGAGTGTGTCAGTTTTGTCGAGTGAGGTGCGTTGGGCCCGGAGCGCGTCGATGATTGCCCAGCTTTCCTGATTGAGTCGTCTGATTTCCCGCTGTGTTCGCTCAATGGCGGGATTCAAATCAGTTTCGGCCTGTGGTTTTTGATTTTCGGGGTGATCATGCGGTGGGCTCCATTGGTCTTCCGCTGGCAAAGGCATCACCGATTTGTAGCAAAAAATCCCAAAGATGATGAACATTCTCCAGACGATAGAATCTTTGAATAGAAAACATCCATGGATTGGGTGCTGATGGGTGTGGTTACGGTTCAATGGAGTGCAGCCGATACGACATTTTCTCGGCCACCGGCTGACACTTCCACAGAATCGCTTGGATAGCGGAGCGCAGGTCCTGTTGGAGGAAAACGTTTTTTTCATTGGAGGCGTCTCCATCGGCTGGCTCGATGAGGTAGTAGACGCCTGGGCACACCTGATTAGTGATCCGTTCAATATACTGCGCGTTATGCAGTGTAAAGTGCTCAAAGGGCGTGTACCGATACGACGGCGCTTCCGCATCGACAGTGTCATCCGCATAGTACCATCGAGCGACATCTGCCCGTCGAGGATCAGTGTCCCCAAAGTGCATGCAGGAAATGTACACGCGAAGCAGTTCAGGCAGGCCAATGCCGTGTTTCTTCAGTACCTCCGTATGCAGTTTCTTATTCGCCATTTCGATCCGATGGTCAAGATAGCAGGTGTGTTTGTCTTTATTCGCAGGGGAAAGGTCAGATTCCTCCGGTCCATCGAGGACACCCAGATAGTAGCAGAATCCGCCCGTCAACCGCGTCTCACTGAAGTCGTAGAGTGCCTGGTGCATGGCCTGTGCTTCCTCAAAGCTTGGGAGGTCGACCACGTCGTCCGCCACCTCTTCATTTGTGGTCTTCCACTGCGCGTCTTCTGTGGCCTCCCGGGAGTCGCCGGAGGACGTGTCAGAGTCCCAATCGCGAATCTCGTCTCGGTTCATGAAGTAAGCAGTAGAATGGCCCCGAGGTGACCTCAAGAGATTCACAAAAAGATAAGTTATGCACGGCAGAGAGTCATCACGGGATATTTCCCGAATGGAACACATCACTCTATACATCCACATGCCTCAGCGCAGCGGGATGTCCTGATAGTTTTCACATATTGCTTCACTCAGTGGGTTGACGAAGTTGAAGTTTCCCTTGGAGACGTCTTCGTCAGATATGCGATCGAGCAGGGCCAGGTGAAAGCGAATGTAGTGAACCAATCGATAGTAGCTGTACATGGGGATGTCCTCGGGCCGCTGGAAGGGGAGAAAGCGGAAGAGGAAGCTCATGAGCGCCAGATCGCTTCCGCTGGCCGCATCCTTTCCGTCCCCTTTCGATGGAACGATTTCTTTCGAGTCGGACAAGCTTGCGTTAATTTCGGTTCCACTGAGCGCTTCTTCAAAGTTCATTGCCACCACGAGGTACATATCTCGGAGATAGTCCTTTTGCCGTTGCGGCGGTGGGCGACCGAGCACCTGCGTGCAGCTTTCCTCCCAGCTGGATCGCATGGATGCTTGCATCTCTTGCAAGACTTCCCGGCGGCGCGCCCAGTTCTCGACGGGGATCGCCAATGAGCGCCGGGATATCATCTGCAGGTGGAGTATCCAGATGAAGTAGCGAATCTCCACGTCGAGGGTCTCCAGATCGAGCAGTTTCGCCCACTCGTCGAGCATGACGTGGTGGGCCAAGTGGCCACTCATAAAGTCACTGACTGCAAGCACTTGATCCCTCCAGGTGAGCTTCCGCTGGGGAACTGCATCCGGGAAAAGGTGATTGGCTGGCAAGGTAGACGGAGAGCGAACGTCGACGCCGTCATAGGTTTTCCGAATGATGTCAGCCTCATGCGCGAGGATTTTTTCTTTGGAGAGAAACATTTCCGTGTTGAAAGTTGGCTTCGGGGTGGGCTCAGGTTTGACCTCGTCATCCGGCTGGTACACTTCCACCTCGTCGAGGGATTCTGTTGTTTCAACCTCAACAAAAGGCGATTGCTTGACGCTGGCGGTCGGGAGTTTGTCGGGCTGTGGCTCACTCATCGATGATTCGACATCGCCTTTCTTCGTCCTGAAAATACTATCGGCCCAGGCAGCGCCGACAGAGCCAAACCGAAGGACCGATCGACGCATAGCACATAAATTTATACTGTAAATGTATGTTGGAAGAAGAGTTTGACAGTTTGGGGTTATTTGGCAAAAATCGATACATGAATATTGTCAGACATTCCAGTCGTTGATTTTCCCACAATCACTTTTTCCATCCTTTCGAGGATAAATTCGAGGTGCGAGATGGCGCCGAGTCTTTCGTTTTCCTGCCTGGATTATGCTGCGTGCCTGCGTCCGTGTGTGGAGGTTTTCGCCTGTTTGGCACGGCGGGCCCTGCTTGGGCCTCTGTCGATCTGCCGAAGGAGTGTTTTCTCCGTGTGCCGATGATGCTTTTCTGGACGCTCTCTTCCAAAGGGGGAATGTTGCAGACAAAATCGAAATAGTCGAATAGCGTGACATAGTCAGAGTAGCTGCCAATGTGAAAATCTTCATTGAAGCAATGGAAGTTTCCGTCAAAGAGGATAGTCTGGGATTTCGTATCATCTTTTGGGATCTCTCGCGGTTGTTCGTTAGATTCGGACTTCTGGGATTGCTCAGCGGACACTTTGTCGGCGTCGTGCGCAAAGTCTGTTTTTCCGACTGCCTCCTTATCGTTGGCGACTTGCTCTTCCATGGTTTCTCTTTTCCCAGTCTTTTCTAGCGCTTCCGAGTCGAGCACAGTGAAGGACTCCTTTGTATTCGTTGAACTGAACATTTTCCCCATCTTTTCGATGCTTTGGCGGAGCTCGGTAAGCTCTTCTTTCAGCAGCTTATTTTCATTCGAAATTCGCGTGAAAAAGCCCTTATTTCCAAACTTGGAATCAAAGCTTCCTTTCGACCGGTCGGCCTTGTGATGCATCGTCATTTGAGTTCAATGTGGAACAACAGTAGTAAAATGTGGTAAAAAATACGATTTGTCTCTGCGGCGAACATCTCCAAAGGGTTCCGAATTCACATTTCCAAGACATGGCCCTCATTCAAACTCCCAGTTCGACCCTTCGCCATGATCGGTGTTTTCGATATCAACCGGATCCTTTCCTTTTTCAATCGAAGCAAACGTCAGTTTTGCCAGTGGACTATCGAACAGGTTCAATGAAGGGACTCGACGTGCGATCAACCGCAGTGCAGTATGGAGGTTCTTGTAGCTCGACGGATGATCAAGCACACATCGGATTGCAGCTGCGACTTCCTCGGAAAACAATAAATACACAAGAATCTCTTGCGTTGGGTCGATTTCCGCAGTGGCGAGGATAAAATGCACCGCCTGGGTGGGGTATTTTGCCCAGTCGAGGAAGGCCGATCGCTCGAAAAGCCGTGGAAAGGTCGTCAGAAAACGCTTGAAATTGAGGCGAGCGCACGCGAAGAGTATCGCCGATATCGTTATACAGTCCATGGAAGGCGCTTCCTTCTGGACCGAAGAGGCAAATACTTGACAGAGCTGTGAAATACAGTCGTCCACCTCCGCCGAGGCACCGATGGTCGTTTGTATTAACACACTCAACGACGTCAGCACGGACGCAATCAGCCGCCCGCTGAGCGACGGAAGGGCTCGCAGCTTCGCGTGCATTCCCTTGATGAGCTCGATGGACTCTGACCGATTGTACATGTCGTGAATATCGAGCTTCCGGAGGGACGAGAGAATCGACGTCACGTGATACGAGCTCGTCGTTGGGGTGGCCATAAAGATATCAAGCGACCGTCGAAGAATGAACTCATGCCGATACCCACACCTGGCCATCATGCGGACGATTGCCACAAGGTGCTCCACCCGCTTGCGTCTCTTCCCGTCCAAGAGAAAAGTGGAAATCCACCGCAGGCAGTGATTCATTTCCGAATCGTAGCACGTCTCGGCAGTCCCGATGTGCCATCCGACAACATCCAGCACGGTCTCGATGGTGGCCGTATGATTCTGGATCCGCCTGCTGACTTCCCGCAAAACCCGCTGCTGGGCATTGGTAAAATGGTCTCGCTCGAGTAAATTCCCCAGCACTGGATTTTCGCTGCGAAGCAAATCGAGCATGAATCGCACCGCTTCGGGCGTTGCCTTGTGGAGACTCCCGAGGATAGCGTTGAGTGTGGGGACCAGCAGGTTGTGGTCTCTTCCTTTCGTGTGCCGAATCAGACTGGCCGCCAGGGGCAAAAGGTTATGCAGGGTGAGATGGCGTGATGATTCGCAGAGAACTCCATTTGCAGTTTCAGGTGAGCCGGGCAGTGCAGCCAAGGCCCGCAGCACATTCGTCCGCCTTGTATCGCCACACGGCTTACCAAACGCCAACCCGAGGCGGCAGATTTCCACGTCTATGGCTGGGCACGAAAAGCTTGTCGCATGGTGAATGAGGTCGTCAGTGGCGGCTGAGTTGTGACGGAGCACAATGCACAGCTCACACAGGCCGATGATATCGGATGATTTGTGGACTCGGCAGCGATTCGGGTGTTTCATGGCGTCATCATTTCGAAGTTGCTCCAGTGAGCGTTCGATGAATCTCTGAACTTGGACTTTGTCGAGCCACACCGGGTTCGCACACCAATTCCCACTCGACGGAAGAATTCGGCCGGCGATGAAGTTTTCGCATGAATCGTGCGCGACTGGGGGGAGAATCAGATGAACAAACGCATTGCAAAGGGAAGCGCAGGTGGTCGACACTCGGAGGGAGTGATGCATCATGAGGTGGCACATCTCAGTGAGTTTGGCGAGCGTTAATTTGTTGAGTTTGAGATGACTCAGGAGAAAGATGATGTCTGGTAGGATCTTTGCGTGCTTGGCCACTTCCTTCGAATCCTTTGATTGGAGCGTGTCGTAGCATGAATTGAAGACGCCGAAGAGAAAGTTTTTTGGGAGCGTTTTGTATCCGCTCCGTCTGCCCACGTGGATGTGCAGTACAGAGATTTTCCAGAGTTCATCGAAAGAGTACATTTTGACGGGGAGCTGGTGAAGCTTTGTGAATATGGACTGCACCAAGGCGTCGTCCGGCAGGTCGGCTCGGAGGCCATCGCGCAGTGCCTTGAGTAAAGAGGCGGGTTTTTGAAGCGTGCTGACCCACTGGCGGGCCAAGTCTCCCAGACGTTTCACGGCGGGTTCCGACGTTGTCGCTATTCCACTCGTGGAGTGAAGGAAAAGATACAAATGCCAGGAGAATGGATTGCCGGCAAAGTGGATATTTGCGATTCTATCCAGGCAAATAATAAGTGTATCAGCGAGATTTTCCATTCGCACCGCTCGAGTAACTGGAAAACGCAGCAAATGCTTCTTCTGCTGGACACCACGGATGACTTGAGGGGATATCCAGCGAAGGTAGGGAAACCGCCAGCCACCAGCTGTATCAGCACCGATCCGCACAGCTTTTTGGTTATTCGCGTAGACATGTCGACAATTCGCGGCATTCTCGAGCATTCGACAGGCATCCGACCCCGACTCATTGCCGAGTATGCCGTCAACACATGATAATTCGTGCACGTCACGTATCTGCCAGAGCATCTCCACAAGCCCATTGATGACAGCGAGTACCGCGGTCGATGATTTGTTGACAGCAGTATATTTCCGCATCACCACGCCGTTATGCGCGAGAAGCCGTATAATCGGATATACAAGACGGTCAGCGCCAGAATCATGGGCGGGAAAAACCGCAAACATCCCCCAGCCAGACCACTTCTCGAGGCCAGGGCATTGCTCCGGCCATATCGTGTGAAGCTTGTGTTGGATGTGGTAGACTGTCAGTATCTCCACCAATTGCCCACAGGACTGCCTGAGCAAACTTTTCAGCGATGGATTTTTCTCTGCACGGTGGGCGTCGGTGAAGATGGTTAGTAGTTCCTCGACGGTCCATGGCTCGAGAAGCAAAGCCTGCTCTTTCGACTCGGTGATGGATCGCGTTCGTGGGGTCAATTCTCCCGGGAGGGGTCGGCGGATTCCGACGCGATGAAGCGCCATACGCTGAAATTCCAGGCTCTCCTCAAGGGAAACACCCCGGGAGGTGCTGTCCTCGAGAAGGAAACACTCGAAGCACGCCATCGTCTCGAGGTAGCATATGGACAGGAGGTATCCCATAGCGATGACGTTCCGCTCGACAATGTCTCGTAAGTCAATGCCAAGTTTCGTGGCGTCTGTCAAGCAGTGATAGAAAAATCCCAGGCGACGATCGTGGTGGTTAATCATTCCAATGTGCGATGGGTAGATCTTCTGCCAGTGTTCGCTTATCTGGGCCGCGAGACAATCTTTCAGCCCTTGCGGAAGCGAGTCTTTGGCAATGTGCGTCCGCAATAGCCACAAAAAATGGCACATACTTTCCGGCCACAGGCGAGTGATGAGGAAGGGTGAAACTGTCGCAAGGATAAAGTCGGAGGTTTCGCTCCATGCGGCGTGATGCAGCGCTCGTAAAAATCGCACATAATGCGCGCCTTGCAGCCTGTCGGCATTGCCCTTTTGCAGCCATTTGAAAATTTCCTTTCCGATCGGGTAGCTGAAATAATTCTCGCCTTTCATCGTCCAGGGAAGCGCGAGGAGTGAGTTGACCCACATGGCAGTCTGGCTTTTGGGAAGTTTGAACTGACATGCGATTTCCCTGGCCCGTTCGATGTTTGTCGGCAGCGCCTTCCGCAGCTCATCGAGCAAGGGGTCGGTATGTTTCTCGAAATGAGGTGCTTTGCCAGAGCACTTTTCGATGGCACACAATCTGTACGGCGTACATAGCAGCGGGGCCAGTGGGGGATTCCCAGTATGCGACGGCAGTGGAATGCACCCCCGACAATAGTTCGCCCGTCGAGCGAGAATCGGTGGCCGACCAATGGTGTGCCATACATTCATCCAGTTTGTGAGGCTCTATGCGGCAAGCATTTCTGTGAATAGTTTGAACGGTACCGAAGAAAACTTCCCGAATCGTGATGTGTTCAAAAGTGAACACTTGAGAAAGAATGGTCTATCCGCAGTTCAAAATTATATATCTATTTGTTTTCATATACGCACTTCCCACTCGCCCTTAGAACTCCGGGACATCCAGCTTGCCGAGTTTGATTTGCTCAATGAGTGTGTGTGGCGCAATGTTCTGCACCGTGCATCCGACGGACTGTGCGGTGCCGAGGACCTCCAGCACGGTTCCGGTCGCCGCTCGGGACATTGACCTCGGTCGGAGCTCCTTGGCGATCGCGATGACGTCTTGGTAGGAGATGTTGCCGCTGTGCTTGATGTTCTTCACCTTCTTGCGGTCGCGCGGGGGCTCTTTGAGAGCACGGATGATGAGGGAGGCTGCACTTGGCACGATCTTGATTTCCGCCTGGCGGTTCTTGATGAGCAAGTTGCATGTGATTTTCAGGCCTTTCCAGTCTTTGGTGGCCTTCTGGATGTCATCACCGACTTTCTTCGCAGGGAGACCGAAGGGCCCGAGCTTTGGACCCAGCGTACCGGTGCTCACTGGCTCGCCGCCAACGCATCTCACGACCAGCTTGTGTTCTTGGTTTGGATCGAACTTTGGTGGCATTTGGACGAGTCTAGAAATTCTGGAAAAGAATGGGTGAAATAATTGAAATCGGCATTTGGCGCTGCGACAAAGTCACTCAACGTCATAATCTATTCTTATAGTGTGGAAATGTAATACCAAAGCGCCACATCACGCCGTTGCTGATTCGTTCTCCGCGGATCTCTTTTTCTTCTTCATGCGGCGTTCCATCGCCTCCTTGTACTGCTGAATGGCCTTCTGAATAGCTTCCTTGTTTGACGTGACTTTCACTCTTGACTTATCGTCGGACTGCAGAAACTGTAATCTTTCCTCGAGCTGGGCGCGCAGAGTGGTGCCGAAAATCGACGTCGGCTGGGTTTCCATGAAGCAGTCAATTCGGGCAGCGAGCGCCGACTTGTTGGCGAGGTATCGTGAGATGCGGCCCTTGTTCTCCTTGGAGGCACGGGAGATGAATGTTGAGTTGAAAATGTGCCCGTATTTTGGCGTGTTGCCTTTTTTCTTGAGCGCCCGGAAGAGCGCCTTCTCGGCTCCCAGAATTTGAATCGTGGAGGCTGGGGATTTTGCGAGGTTGGTGAGCGAGCCGGTATGGCTGATGAGCTTTGCGGCCAAACGCTCGTCCAGCAGGGCGGTGAGATTTGGGGCGACGGCCTTCAGCTTGCCACAGAGGTACTCGAATAGCCTCGCCTTGTACTCCACCAAGTCGATGACTTTCTGCCCGTACGCCGTGATCTGCTGCATGTCCGCGTCCGAGACGTCCGTTCCCATCGACGTCCCGGCGGTCTCGAGGATCGCATTGACAAGCTCGGGGTCGATTTTCGACTCGACGAGAATGTTCTCGATATCCTCCTTGGCGGAGGTTTTCTCCTCCAGTGAGTTGCGGTCGCCAATGACGAGGGCGACCTTTGCGAACGGCACGACATCTGGCACGAGCTTGACGAGCTCGGGGAAGTGCCACCCATACCACTCCTTCACCCGCATCGCGAGTTGGTTGATGCCCTTGTCCATGTGCTCAAGGAGGGCGGAGGACTGCAGAATCATGTTATCGACCCGGTTGATGTTGAACTGCACTTTGCCACGGCTGTACGAGTGGCAGAGACCAAGCTGCGCCCGCTCGAGCTCGTGGTCGCCGTGGTTTGGCAGAAACTTCGCTCCATGGAGGCGGATGAATCGCATCATCTCCAGGATATGCTCGTTCGATACGACGGGAATCGCGAGGAGCTCATGAATTGTTCCGCCGAGCGTGGGGGAGCACACGCCAAGCTGGAAGGTGGCCGGGCATGTAGCGTCTTCCGCTTTCTTCTTGCGGAGCTTCTTCAGCGGCTTTTCAAAGGTCATCGCGAGGAAGCTTTTGAGATAGTCGGAGACTGACCCCTCTGTCACGCAGTTGCAGTTCTCCAATGCCTCTTCGGCGGTGCGGAATGGCGCGAAGGAAAAGAGCTTGAGGACATTTTTGAAGACTCCAAAGTCTGTATATGACTTTTGTAGCTGGATGTCCTTAATGCCAATCTCCTCTGCATCGTTTTGCTCAAAGACTGCATATCCGGTGGCGGCCTCGTAGAGAATGTATGTTTTCTTACTGCTCATTTTTGATTGAATACAATTGTTTCGATATGACAAATGGGATTTTTACATCGAAATCGGAAAACCTTCAAAAACACAGTTGATTATCTTCCCTTATACCACAGTATGGGAATTGGCCGTTCAATATCTTCTGCAAGGAGGGTCAAAGATTTGAAATTGTCGGCGTTGACGCGAATATCGAACAAGTCACGCGGGGAAGGAGTGGGCTCGGGATGAGAAAACTCGACGGGTGGATACGCTTCTTCGTCAGAGGCCTCGTCGACAGTTCGCTTTTTGGTTGGAACATTTTCTGGATGGGGGTACTTTTCGACAGGTTTGGAGAAGGCTACCTCGTGCCGTCGGGCAGTCGAAATATTGGTGACATCGGAGAGCCCAACTTTTGGCGTTTTCTTGTCTTGGCTGAAAGGGTGTATGTGGTTAGACATGCAGGGGTACCATGCGACTTCAGATTAAAAGTTTCACAAGGAAAGTATCACAGGTTGAGATGTTCAATCATAAATTGTTGAATCGGTTTCCAGCTACACCTCACGAACAGGCTTCTTCCCACCCTTAAAATCTCGCTTCTGCAATCTGCCGGATGGAATGAACGGTTTGTTCTTCTTCGCATTGGGCTCCGCGGCACTCCCCGCGGGACGAGTCGATTTGATTGATTTGACGCCGCCGAAGAAATTTTCGAGCCGTTTTTGCGTTTTCTCTTCTCGTATGCTGAGAAGCTTGTCGATACCTTTCATGATTCGCTCCTCGGAGAACAGCTTTTCCTCTATGAGAAACCTTTTCAATCCTGCAACATCTGGGGGACAGTAATGTATCTCCAACGAGCTTCCTGGCGTGACATCTGGGTTTGTGAAAAGCTTTCTCGCCGAGCTATAATCGAACCGCTCCAAGCTTTCATCGAAGGCTTCTTCAGATTTCGCCTTGGATCGAAGATACTCAGCGAACGACTCGATCGTTCGATGCTGCCGTATGCCGTCAAGTGCCCGCACAGGACCGACCCCTGGAAGCTTACTTGTGTAATCACACCCGAGCAGAATACACAAATCGATAAACTCCTCGTGCGTCATCTTGAGACCGTGGAGGATTTTCTCCAGGTCGTACTCAATAATCCCGTCCAAGAATGCCCGCTGGTTTTTCGATGCACTCGAGGAATACGTGAGATGACGCAGCATTCGAGGCGCACCGAACGCGAGTGCATCCATATCCTCTGTTCCCACTGCGTACGCCTGCCCACTTTTCACAATCTCGACGCACTGGGCCTCCGCCTCTCCCGGGGCTTGAACGACCGGAATCCCCATAAGCGTCAGGAGCTTCTTGCACTCGGCGGTTTGCTCCGGTGTGACGCGGACCGTTCGCTTGGCTATCTTCTCGAGCTCGACATCTGCCATTTCCTCGCCTGCCTTATCCAGCTGCTCTGCCGCCTCCTTGGCCCTTTCCCGTCGCCTCGAAAGCTCTTGCGACTTGAGCTCAGGGGGAGCACCATCGAAGACGTATATCGGGCGCAAACCCTCGCTGAGCATGCGCAATGTTCGACTCCAGAGCCCGACGAGGTGAGATGTCACCTCACCGTCCGCGTTGGTGAGCTCAGTGCCTTGCCCGCCCTGGAAGCCTTTCAATGCGATGAGAAATTGGTAAATGGTGCAGCTGGCGTCGATTGCGATCCGTCGGCCGAATTGACTCTTCATCGCCACAAACTTTTGCCCCTCCGGGACGTTCTCCCCAAGGACGCGGCTCAGGCCATCGATGCCCATATGAACACAATTGAAAAGGTCAAAAATCGGTGAACGAATGCTCGCTCGGGGAGAACACAGGAAAAATCCGAAGCTAAGCTGTGAATAATGCAATTTGTCGGGTTATCTTCTAAAGTATCGAAAATCCATCGAGCAACCGGTTGAGACTTGGCTCAAATTTGCGCCACGCCTCCGTTGCGGTCTCCCAGCGAAGCATGAACGTCACGCCGCCCTCGACCAAGACTGTAATCTTCGCCTGATGCTCGTCTTTCTTCCCTGGGGCGGTCTCCTGCATTTCCTTCTGGGAGAAAGAGATGCAACGGGAGCCGTTGAGCTCGTCATACCGAAGATCGATCATCTTGACATCTCCACGCGATTGCTCCGTGCGGAGTCGCGCCATCCATCCTTCCAGTGTCTTCTCGCAGTCCTTGTCCGTCGACGGGTCGCCACATCGCACAGTGAAAATCGGCATTGGTTCGAATGACTGCTCATTGGGTTTCATTGAGTTGATGCTTTCCAGGAGCTCGGCCCGAATCCCCTCGGGGGCAAAGGTCACGGTATTGTCACCAACCCGCGACTCCACCACGCGGGAGCTCTCTTTGATGGGGAAGCTGAATCCGTTCCGGTTGTTGATGTACACGGCACTCGTCTCAGCCGCGTCGGATTGGAGACTTCGGATGACACCATAGAGAATCTCCGGCTTGATGATCGTTTTTTGGGCGCGAAGTGGGGTGATACGCACCGCAAACTCTCTCGTCGTGAGAACAAGAACGTGGTGTGCCGAGACGTTTTTGTATTCCATCACGGAAATGCCATTCTCCAAAAAGAGACTGTATTTTTTGGCACCCTTCTTGCCTGCAGTGAGCACAGTGATGCCAGTGGCCTTGTCCAAGCTGGCGATGGAACGCAACGCAGCCTCGTCGAAGGCACCTGTCGATGACTTGATGAGCTCAACGCGCTCGGTTTTGACTGGTGAGGCGGTGGTGCATGACAGCACGCGGGAAAAATCACCGATCGATTCGGATTTTCGAGATTCGATGATCCAGTTCACCGGCAGGTCGACGGAATACCCCAATTCGGCATCGCTGACTCTGGCTTGACTCGCTGATCCGGTGGATGGAATCGGCACGATGCGGAAATCTCGCACAATCTCTCGAACGCTATCGATCTCGGCCGCGAACACTTCAGCGTTCCCCATAAACTGGAAGACATACGCCAAGTCATCGTGCATGGTGATGAAGTTGATCACTCGAATCTGAAACATCGTCGTCTCCAACGCATACTCGAGAACCATCTCAAAGTCGCCGTTGGACTGTGGCCCGTCGAACAGAATGCGCGGCGGGACCATCCCATTGGTCATCATGTACATTTGCTGCATGGCGGTTTGCTTGCTTTTCTCTTTGAACTCCTCCAAGTCGAGACCCTCGAGGGAATTGTCCTCGACGCTCAGCACAAGAACGGGGGAAGACCCAGGCATCTGACCAGGGCCGTCCTTTGGTGAGTAGTTGGTGTTGCTGATGGATACCATGGCGACATTTGGAATCGGGGAGATGTCCTCCGCGATCTTCCAGTGGGACGGCAGGAGGATGGATGCGCCAATATTCTCAAAGACGTGCTTTCCATCGGTCGTCTGTTCAGTCTCGACGTTCACAGGTGCATCCGCCGATACGATATCTTGCACTGGGGTGCTTGGAAGTGGCACTTCCTTGAGCTCCTTGGGGCTGAACTCCACTGGCTCGGGGTCGTTGTGGTGGCTCTTGGATCGTCGACGGAGAATGTGGAAGACAATTCCACCGATGGCGAGGGTTCCGCCAATGATGCACAAGATTTTCTGTTGCTTTGCGTGCATCAGGATGAAATTTGAAGAAAAAAATATGAGTTTCGATAATAATTCATATCAAACCTCTCGAACGATTGAGGCATATCAGACTCCAATCCATCTCTTTATGTATTCTCCACCAAGGAACAGCTTCGCATACCACGAGTAATGTTCGCACCGTCGAGATCAGAAAAGAAGAAATTACCACTTTCCTTTTGCTCGCGGTCCTTGACAGAGCCTTTCTTGTTGATTCTCGGCCGAAAGTTCGTCGGGTCTTTCCGAATTGTCACCCCAAGCTGGTCGAGGAACTGATTCATTCCATCGACCATGCTCTGTGGCGAGTTGGCGGTGCAGGCTTTCCCTGGCTCGCCCTCGTACACGATGACTTTGTCGGCGAGGTAAGTTGCCATAATGAAGTCATGCTCGACGATGAAGGCACACTTCTTCGAATGGAGAATGAATCGCTTAATCACCCGAGAGGCGTTCAGTCGTTGTTCGCTGTCCAAATATGCCGAGGGCTCGTCGAGGAGATAGACGTCCGCCGGTGTCCCAAGCGCAAGGGTGATGGCCACTCGCTGGAGCTCTCCGCCGGAAAGATGCAGCACTTGCTGGTCCATCAGCTCATCAATCTTGAGCGATTTTGTCACGTCCGACTGAAACTGTGGGTGGTGCAGGGCGTCGTTGATCTTCTTCTCCAATAGCTCCCGGACGGTGCCTGGGAACTTTGGGGCGATCTTTTGCGGTTTGTACGAGATGCTCATCCGCGGGAGCTCGATGGGGTTTCCCCATTCATCGTTGTCGGCTTGCTCAATGCCGGCCAATATCCGCAAGAAGGTGGTCTTGCCAGTTCCATTCTTCCCAAGGAGAACAATGCACTCCGAGTCATTAAACGACCCTGGCTTGATGGAGAGGGAAAAGTCGCCGCCGCTGAGGTTTTTCTTCATCGCGCAGTAATTGAACTTGTCAAGCTTCCTGACTTTCTTCCGTCCGTCAGCGTCTTGGTCAATGAGGCGAAAGGTCAGACTCTCTTCACGGAATCGCAAGTTTTCCGTCGGGACAAACCCATCGAGGAAAATATTGATGCCGTCGTGAACGCCGAATGGGGCTGTGACTACGCCATACGCCCCAGCTTGTCCATACAGACAGCATATAAAGTCGGACATGTAGTCCAGCACGGCGAGGTCGTGCTCCACGGCGATGACGTAGTTTGTGTCGTCGACGAGATCACGAATGATATCTGCCACCATCAGGCGCTGGCGAATGTCCAGATAGCTTGAAGGCTCGTCAAACATGTAGACATCGACTTTCGCGACACAAACCATTGCAATGGCGACTCGCTGCAGCTCTCCGCCGGAGAGAACGCCGATTTCACGGTCCCAGACTGAGTCGAGCTCCATGGCCTTGCGGTATTTTTCGGCTTCACCCTTGTCGTCGCACCGGGTCAGTATTTCCCTGACGGTACCTTTGATGATTCGTGGCAACTCGTCGACGTACTGAATTTTCGCCATGGAAGTGCACTTGTCCTCGATGAGCTTCTGGAAATAGGCCTGGTGCTCGGATCCACGGAAGTATCGGAGAATCGCTTCCCATGAGGGCTCATTGTCGAATTGCCCGAGATTAGGCTTGATTTTGCCCTGTAAGATTTTCAGGGCGGTGGACTTGCCAGTACCATTGGCCCCGACCAGCCCCAAAATTTGTCCTCTGCGGGGCAGTGGGAGGCGGTGGAGCTTGAAGCTATTGCTCCCGTAGCGATGGGTCGTGAACTTTGAGAGGTCCTTTGGGATGTTGATGATCGTGATGGCGCCGAAGGGACACTTTTTCGTGCAAATGCCGCACCCGATGCAGAGATCTTCGGAGATGTACGACACCTTGTCGACAGGGGTGACCTGGATGCACTCTTGGCCGCCGCGTACCACAGGGCAGGACCGTTTGCACTCGAGCTTGCACTTCTTCGGCTTGCATTTATCTGGATTGACAATCGCAATACGCGTGTGCTCGTCCCCGGCATTGCCCTTTTTCGAAGGCCCTTTGTTGAGCTTTGATGACATTTCTTGATGGGAGAATATGTGAAATGGACCAGAGAATATATAGACTTGCGCCACTCGAGTTTGTTCAATCAAAATGTTTAAAGTAAAGATTATGTGGGCAATGGATTCACCAAAAAAGCAAGCGGGCAGAAAGAAACCTTGGGGCTAGACTGTACACATGCCGATGGAGATATCATGGTACCCGGTCAAGATTTCGCCGATGCGTGCATAATCCACATTTGGATCATCACCGGTCTCTTCACCGCACTTGAAAAACGGCGGATTGTAGTTTGGAGGCAAGTTTGCTTGAAAATAGTCTAAAATCATATCCACATAGAAGTGATCAGGAAGCCGTGGCAGTCGCTGGGTCGTGCCAACTAAGCCATGGAGGAGGGACTCGATGGCATACAGCGCATCATCTTTCGAGGTACAGACCACCCCGGAGGTGCGATCTCGCATTTCGGTGGATTCATAGGAAAATTCAAAACTGTATTTTTCAATGATTTTTCCAGGGAAGCCGTCCGATGGGGAGCCATCCTCGAGTGGACAGTGAAGGAGAACGAGTGTCATTCGCCTGAGAAATCGTCGGTCGAGCGCGGAGAAGACGCCTTCCTCAAGCCAGTCGATCATGCGCCCACTCTCCTCGTCGTTTCCAACCAACTGATAAATCTGCACCCCATTGGTTGATCGGCGGGGCTTGAAGCATTTGTCGGGAAACAGCCCGCGGTGATAGGCAATGGTCGATACTGCCATTCGAAGCAAGTTGCGCATGAGTACGATGCTGCTTCGTTGGTCGAGATATTGCGACATCAATATTGGAGTACAAATGGAGGATCGCTTGTGTAGTAGAAGTTTCAATTCGGACAAAAGGCAAATCGCCAAGTGCAAAAACAATTGCTAGCTGGCTGGATTCCCTGCACTCGAGTAATGCCGTGTTTTTGACTGGTTCACCTCACCGTCCATGATTCCCGACGCGAGCTTGAAGGCGATGGATCCACTCGGGTCGCCAATCTCCGTGAAAAATCGCTGAATGTCGCGATCCACTTTTTGCCCGTAGCCCATCACCTTTATCGCGGAGCGCATGAGCTCCACCGCCTTTTCAAATTCGAGCCGATGGAGCAAACAGCGCAGCAGTCTCGTGACCGTATCTTTGTCACTCAAATGCCAGTTGGTTTGCCGCGAGTTGGAATTCCGTATGAGCGCATAGACTTCGGGAAATGGATCATCTGGCTTCCCTTCTCGTGCATCGGCTGGGCGAGTATTTCCAAGAAAAACATGCGGGAAGGGATTTATCCCATCGCCGTGCTTCCAATGGGGCGGCACGAATGACATCGACATTCCCGTCCAAGTGGATGTTTCCCGGATAAATTCTTCAGGGAGAAGTGGGGCTTTAGTGCACGAAGTGTCAAGTCGGAGAATCCGTCGAAACTCCGCATGCATCTTATCTTCAGACTTGCACGGCCGTGGAGAGGCATTCCGCTCAAAGACCTCTTGAACTTTCTCGTTAATATTCGGGGCGAAGCCATAGAGGGTCAGCGCAATATCTCGTGCATCGTTAAAAATCCACCACCGCCAACGCTCATTCAGCGCATCCTTTCCGATGACTGGATTCGCCGGCGTCAGCCAGACACACGCATCGAGGCAGCACCGAAGGCCCTCACGGATGACCGCGAAGGATATGCCGCTTTCATCGGCATATTTTGTGTCCAGAAGTTTCTTCACCATCGCAAGCAGCTCTGTCGAAGTTCGGGCGAACATCAGCTGTTGCGCGCGCAAGTACCATCGAGTGTCTTCCTTGTAACTGTCGGCGCTCAAGCACAGCGACGTGAAGAACACCAGCCGCGGCAGCATGTATTTGGCGACACGGCCAGCGGGGAAATTGCGGATCACATCGCCGAGGATGGAGACAGTTGTGAATTTTGGGACGACATTTGCGACGTGACGGCGAACGAGGCGAGCTCGGAGGTCTGCAAAGGACGGGCTGGAAACGACTTGCTGCACGTCTCGGGGGGTTTGGATCCGTTCGTAGAGGTAGTTGCATATGTTGACTGAAAAGGTTGGTCGCCGATGGACTTCCGCCCACGAGACAAGCGCGTCGAACACCGCGGCTGGCTCGGTGCAGTCATCCAGCATGGCATCGAGGACGCATCGGACCCAGCCATTCAGGGTGGACTGCCGTGACTGTACAAATCCAACGGGGCGAATCTCCGCCGGGTCTTTCTGAAGCATGCCAAACGCCCCCCGCAGTGCGCGTAGAACGAGCGGTACGACAAAATGGGGTGAAATGCCGTGCATATCGTCTCTGCTGTGATGCGCTGGAAATACGCCATGTGTGACTTCCACGAGGAAGTTGAAGGATGTGTGGCTTTGGAATGAGTGAAGCTCGCGTGACCGCCGGTGATTGTAGAGGACGTTTCGCTGGATACGTTGAAATATGCGATGGTTGTTTAGCACGGCCAGAAGGAGCTGGACATAGTCGCTTGCCGTCAAGGGAATATCCAGAAGGCGCTTTGTGGCGGTTACTATCACGACGAGCTCGGGTGGGATGCTCGTATGGGCCACCGCGGCCGATGGAACTCTATTCTCCGCTCGGCTTTTCGATTCGACCAGTTCGCCAGCATCGGCCACGAGGCCACTCATTGGCACACACTGCTGGGCGCATATGAAGATCAGCATCGAGAGCGGGGCACAGTGCAGTGGGAGGCGTTTGCGGATCCACTCGTCCTCAAGCCCATCCTGCGGGGAGAGAAACAAATTGCGCGATGTTGCGCGATCCTCAGTCCCCGTCGAAACATCTTCAAATATCCGAAGCGCTGTTTCGAGACTCCCTGAGCTCCAATTCATCCACATGAGCCATGCGATGGTGTTGGCATTCACCGTGCTCGTCAGCAAGTATCGTTTGCGCCAGTAGAGAAGGTTCGTTTCGCCTTGGCTTTCTTCGGCAGTGGTCTCGGTGGATTTGCGGCGCTCCTCGATGCTCTTCCGTTGCATAATTTGGACCAGCTGCTGGAGGGACGGGATATCCCCCTGGTAGGAAAACACCCGCAGGAGGCAATGGTAGTGGTAGGACGTGAGGCCCCAATGCTTTGGTGTGACGGGTGTTTTTTCGGTGTTGCCCGAGCCGAAGACGTGGATGGTCTCATAGGCGAGGTCCCACTCGGGGGGTGCGGGCGTCTCGTGGACAAACTTGACAAGCTGCGACACCATGTCTGCGTTGCGCATCTTGACTGCAATTTCGAACCAGCCATGAAACTTTGCGGCGTCCGCATAGTATTGCCTCCGTTGCTCCTCCACCGGGAGGTTCTCCAGAAAGTTCAAGATCTCGTCAGAAACGGTCCGGCTTTGCATTTCATCGAACATCATGCCGACGAGCGAGAAGGATTCATCGAGCGGCGATAACGGATTGAAGTACGCGCCGGGAACAGCCCGCATTCGGCGTGTGACTCGAAGCATTTCGGCCTGCTATGATGGTGAGCGTTTCTAGGAGAAGAAAGTGCCGGGCATCGCATTCATACATCTATTCTGAATTGCGGAATTTTCAAAGAAAAGATAGGTTTTGTGTCTCGCGTAGAAATGAATCATCCGAATTCACATATTCTCCTCAGGGGATCGTCACTCTTTCGAGCTGTGCACCATTTTCCGAACATACCCAGCACTGCGCGCAAGATGGGGATCAACTTTAAATTTCCCCCACCATCGCTCGCAGTTTGAGTATGAATACTTTGGCGATAGACCACTGAAGTTGTGGAAGAGTTGCTTAAAATCGCATCCGATCCCTGCGTCAGGGTTTTGCTGCGTGTATTGGTGACACCCTTTGAGCGCAAGACTAACGCCAAGCCATGTTTTATATTCGGTGGCAGACTTAACATTCAG
Source organism: Perkinsela sp. CCAP 1560/4 (assembly GCA_001235845.1). Taxonomy (NCBI): domain Eukaryota; phylum Euglenozoa; class Kinetoplastea; order Prokinetoplastida; family Perkinselidae; genus Perkinsela; species Perkinsela sp. CCAP 1560/4. Next base: position 23,094 of record LFNC01000426.1, on the reverse strand, counting down.
TTTTGGCACATTTGTGGCAATATATCGGAGTGACTGGGCATCTTTCTCCACGGATTCCTTGGGTGGCACTGCATAGATCTTTCTGGAACCTTTGAACTCCAACTTGGTCGTAATGGTTGTCAGCTTTCGCATTGCCAGTGACATGTCAAAGAGCTCTTCCGGTAGGGGTTGCCAGCTGTCGGGTCTTTTCAGTGCGATGTGGCTGAGGGGGACATCCTCCCCGACGGATTTGACACAGTCAAAAGCCCGCAGACTGCCGCTCGAGCGGTAGATGTGCGTGTCAATAACTTCCGGCAGCTTGTCTTTTTCGAGCTCGGCTTGGATCAGGAATACAAACTGCTTGACCTCGTTGAAATCGGCGAACGCTGTGTGGTCGTCAACCCGGGCATGGATGTGGTAGGATATCTTCTTCCGCGAGAGAGACTGCAACACCACCATGTGTTGGAATTTCTTTTGGAAAGTTGTGTCGAGTACATTCGATGCCTCGTCACAAACGCGTTCCATTATGTGAACGCCTTGGCGCTGATTTTCCCTATCGGCCGGATTCAAGGGAAGGTCCAAGTCGGCGCAAAAGTCCATAGGGATACTAGGTCGCCCAAATATGCTATGGAGCGCTCGAGATTTGACGGGAAGGCTGGAGACGTATTGGTAGATATTCGCCGCCGTCGCGCTCGGCCACGCCATATAGGTGACATTTCCCGCTGATTCCGTTCGCTTATGTCGACTGACGATGTAGTCATTCGGTCCGATAACTCGCTGCAAATCGGCAAAGTTCCTCGAGACGAAAGGGCGGATCGTCAGCATTCTACGAACAACCAGAAAACGAGTAAACTGAATGAAAGATTCCGCTGAAAGGCCAATTACGGAGACGATATCTTCAAAATACACAATTCTGACACTGGAAAACTTAAAGGACATCACCTGACCTCTTAAATGCTTTCAGGTTATTCTTATGCGCAAGCATGACATCTGCTTCGTAGGCAGCAGCTTGTTCGTTCTCATCGGGCCCATCTTGGTCCAAATTGTATCCACTCCCAAGTTTCTTTTCCAACTGCTGATGGTAGACCAATTTCGCTTTCTGGGCGTTTTTCATGTCCATTTTCGCTTGCTTCTCCTTGTTTTTCTTCTCGTCGAGTTCAGATTGGCGGTTCATGTCATTGAGCATTTGAGCTTGGAGCTGTTCTTGGGCTTTGCTAATCGAAGAGTCAAGTGATTGTAAATAGCTGGACCGATCTGCATCCGTCATCTTCTCGAGCCGATTCCGCTCTTGGTCCAACCGCTCCTGCTCTTTTGCAAGTGCGCGGCGAATTTTCTCCTCTTGCAATTGTTTTTGCTCCAACGCAAGTTTCAAAGTTCGTTCCTTTTCCTCTTTTTCTTTTCTGATGAGATCGCTTTCTTGCGCTTTCTCCAGCTTGATTTTTTCCAGGAATTCTTGCTCCATCTGTTCCTCGAGCTTCTTCTTCTCCTCCTCAGCAAGCGTTTTTTGCAGCTTTACGGCCTCTTTCTTTTTGTTACGTCGTTCTGCTTCTTCTTTCTCGTGCTTTTGTCGTAAGGCTTCACGTGCACCTTTTGAAAGCTTGTCTTGTTTTTTCGCTTCCAATGCCGCTTGCTTTTTTAGACGTAAAATCTCATCGCGATTCATGGGGTGAAAATACTAAATTTCGCTCAAGTTTCACAAATAAATGTATAGACAAACTGGCTGTTCACCGAAAAAACAAACTCAATGTGCAGCTCATCTGGGTTTGGCCTTGCGTGAATGGAGCGAATGAATAGTTTCTCTGGAATGGTTATGAAAATATGGATGATTCAATGCTTCAGAGACGCTTATGCGCTGCGATGGTTCAAAACACAACATTCTCTTGAGAAGTTCAAGCCCATGGGCCCCAAGTACCGCCAGCTCTTGTCTGGCATACAAGTTTTCTTGTAGGCATTTGGCATTCATAGAGGCCATTTTCTCTTCGAGCAATGCTTTAGATTTTGGGTACACGTGCATTGATGGCCAGCTGGAAGATGTTGGATAGCCGAGATGGGTGAAAATCTTAATGAGTTGATCTGCGTCGGACTTTCCGTTAAAAAGTGGAACACCAAGAATCATTTCCGCAAAAATGCATCCCAGACTCCACACATCTACTGAGCAACCATAGTTGACACTTCCAAGTATTACATCGGGTGATCTGTACCATAATGTGACAGCCTCATGACTGTACTTTTTAACAGGAATGCCGTCTATGCGAGCTAAGCCGAAATCTGCTAGCTTTACATTTAGTTCCTTCGAAATAAGTATATTTTGCGGCTTAATGTCCCGATGAACAATTGATCGTATATGCATGTATTGAAGGCCACAAAGCATTTGGTGCAAAAAGTGCTTCACCTCTCGCTCAGGATCCAAGGACGAGCCTTTCAGGTCCATATACTTTTTGAGATCGTAGTCCACAAACTCGAACACGAGAGTCAGCTTTGGCATTTGAAAGAGAATGTCTTGAAGCTCTACGATGTTTTCATGTCGCATTTCACGAAGTATGCACACTTCGCGAAGGGTCGTGGCGGGGATGCCATCCTCCTCTGGTGGAATATTCATTCTTTTTAATGCAACAATTTTTCCCGTGCTAATACTCTGAGCTTTATAAACAGAGCCGTAGGTACCTTCACCAAGTTTATCAATTTTTGAGTACCGGCCCTGAGTGGACATAGCTCTAATCTAGTAGCATTTCAACATTCCAAAAAAGGCACAAGAAAAAACTAGATTAATGAAAATCAACAAGAATCAGAAACTCAAAGCACATTCGGCGAGGTTATAAACTTTTGAGCTTTTGATACAAGCATTGCATTCTGTGGAAGTTCTTCGTTAGTGCTTCATTTCCCATCAGCAAGAGTTCATAAACATAGTCTGCTGACACAATGCACGTTTTCCCCTTAAGCACAGGAGCCTGAAAGCTTCCACATTCACGTATGCAACACACGATACGCTTTTTTCCAATAACGATTCCACTATTCCGATAGCCACATTCCATCGATGTACGTAGTAAAATTTGAGCCGCATCCAACGTTCGACATTGGATGTGCATAAGGAACGGTTCCATTTTGAAAAGTGTAAGGCAGTCTTCTTCTACAACGTTGGAAGCCATCAATGACTTCATGGAATGCACCAACTCTTTAACTTCTCGGGAGACTTGAGCTCTGCTTGAATTGGCTGCAAAATAGTTCTCAAAAAATTCAACAAAGGAAAGTCTTTCTGGCAGCTGTACCAAATCGTGAGAACAGAAAATCCATTTACCAGCAGACTTATTCCCACCTGTCCATAGCAAAATACGACCACTGCAGCTACTTGTCGTTACAAAATCTCCACAATGATTTTCGGCACTCTCCTGTTGTGAGGACTTCGGTACCACTGCTTTATTCAGTACTTCCATGATCGGTAGGCACCTCTCATCAACAGTTCCCTTCTTGGACAAATCTTTCGATTCGTTCGTGAGTGAAGACAGTATTGCCTTTTTCCTTTCGGAGAACTCCTTTTCTTTCTGTAATTTTCCGAAATCTATTTTCTTTCTGTCATCCATCACTAGAAATACGTGAACAATTCGATCTAGTTCTTTATCTCGGAAACGAAAGCAAAACGACTTTAGGCTTCTTCCAGATAATTTGAACTTCTGTTATACTGTGAGAAATAACGAAGCCTTCGAAATCTGGTTTTTTGCAATAATAATACGAACAGAACGCGTACCAAGGCATCCACTAGGCTATGGAGTCGGGGCTCAAACTTCCCGCTTAGTATATTTATTTTAGAGAGCTTTCTATTATTCTTCTACGGTGTAGACAATTTCGTTTTTCTATTACGACTAGAAGAATATGATTGACCCAACCGAGTTGGCGAATATCCTTGCAGAAGCGATTCAAATCAAATACGAAAAAGAAGTTAGCCTAGAGAACTTGCAAGTTAAAGAAGAGCGGCATTGGTTCCTTAGCTCCTCGAAAACTGAGATAGAAATTCTATCTCCTGCAATTTTCTATGCTTTGCGTACTCTAAGTGGGGTATCCATAGCAGATTTCAGATCAGAATGGGGCAATTTATTCCGGGAAGAAGATTTACACGAACGACCCAAGTCCAAATCCGTGTTCATGCTTTCTAAAACGAAAAAGTATATTATGAAAACAATATCAAAGGAAGAGTCAATGAACCTTCGGCGAATACTTTTGTCTTATTTGGAATACTGCCAGGTCAATCCACAGACTTATTTAAATCGTTATCTGCTTTTGGTCAAAATTCACAAGAAGGGATTAGGGACTCCGTATAAAGGTTATGTTGTGGTTGTCAGGAATATCTTTAGAAAAGCACAAGATGTCAGTGAGGTGTACGATCTTAAAGGAAGATTGCCAAAGTCCGGAACTGCGAGTAAACTGCCGCCGTGGAAATTGCACTCTTACCGTTCTCGAGTAATTGAAGACAAGAACCTCGTTCGGAATTTCCGTTTGTCGGTGTCATCTCGAAACGAAATTCTTTCGCAGCTCCGATCGGATTTTGAATTTCTTTGCAAACACAACATGATGGATTATAGCCTATTGGTTGGTGTGGCAAAAGCGTCCCCAAAGAAGGATAATAGCCGCTTAAAAGATGACCTCGATGAATTCAATAAGCTCGCGCAGGTTTTACTTTCTGAAAATGGTGAAGAGGAATTCTATGTCGGAATAATCGATACGCTTTCCTCCTATAATCTGAAAAAGAAAATAGCGCACTTATTCAAGTCACTAATATGGAGAAAGGAATGTTTAAGCACTATACCACCGAAAGATTATTGTGAACGAATTATCGCCTACTCTGAGCAAATATTTTTATCTGCCGATAGCAAGTATAGTAAATAAGCAGTTTAGTTACTCCATATTTCCCTTCGAAGCCATCAACAATCCCTGCAGTGCAGCTAGAGGGTTGGCGACTTGAAGGAGCATCTAACATGCGAAGCGTGTTAAGGTATGGCATTTTTGTTATGCACTTGGGTCCCCTGGTCTCATCTCTATGTAATCTTCTTTTTCAAGCTTCTATATTACTTGTGTAAACCATGTACACTGCTCGAAAAATCCCTGCGATAAACGCAAAATTTGGTCCAAGCTTTCGGTTTGTGCACTCGCCTAGCGCCAAGAATGCACCTGTTGCAGCTACAACCGAAACACGTGCTTCCATTCCATTCCTTCCTCCACAACGGTGGCCCCCGATGATGTCATCCCGGTTTCCCTCGGTGCATTACCCCCTGCCCCCTTGTTCTTTGAGTATTAAGCCCGAAGCATCTCCAAAAAGTGCGAAAATCAACAAGAATGCTCCTTCTTCTGTGTCCAGCCTGTATGAAAGCACATCGACGCTGCTGAAACGCATTACAACAAAACTCAGGAACAAACAAGTTCGACAGTCTATTAATGAACTCGTTCGACGAAAGAAGAAGAGCGTTCAGGACAAGTAAGGTCTTAAATGCGATGCCACTGGAAACTGTAAATTAGCTTTGCATGATGCGAATACTTTCAAATCCCAATTTGTTTACTGGGTGTCAAGCTTACTATTTTTTGTGAACATACCAACTGTCACTTGTAAATTTCCACTTATTTTTTCAATATTGAAGAGAATGTCCATCTATGTCTTCGAACATAGAACATAGCCACAAGCTGTCATAACCGCATATTGGTCTAGTACAGTCTCTGGTATAGGCAGTTTGCCGACCATTGGTTGTTACACCTGGGGGTTCGTTATTGTGACGTGTGGCGTCACTCGCGTTTGCAAATATCAGTGCAATTAAAAATGCTTTCGTCGACGAATACAAATCGGCGGGCATCATAATTGCAATAATCGTTCAAAAACGCGAGCCGTTTCGATCGCCACATAACATCTTCACTCTTCCCTTACCGGGATTCGTCTTGGCGAATCTTATACTTGAATCCGCTGCTTTTAAGCATCTTCATTATTCCAGATTGCGTATAAGGAGACCCACAGATTTTATATTTTCGGCTGAGCGCGTATGATAATAGGGAAACATCTTCTTTCAAAAGTTGCAGTACAGTTTCTGTCCCTTCCTGGGAAATCGAACTGAGACGGCTTAGAGCGTTGTCCTTTCGGCGTTGCAGACTTATCGATGTCTCTCCAGGCATTCTCTTGCCATTCTGTAGAGTGTTTTCGGAGGAACGTTAAACTTCGCTGCGGCTTCCTGCTTGCTCTTTGTTGAACTCACTGATCTTTCCATTTTTTCGTATTTTGAAAGACAAATTGAAAAGTAGTTTTTTAAAAGGATGAGAAAATTTCCTGGCTCACCGTGTTGAGTGTTTTTGCAGAATGGATTCCTGTTGCATTCGGTTAGACTTAAACTGTATATGTGACTAATGTCGATAGTCTTTTGGATTATTTCAATCCTTGTGGATCACTTGAACGTGACACCCGTTTTGTCCGGACATGCGCTTGAAACGCTGCTGAAACCAACGTTTCACGATATGCGATGGGATTCTGATGCAAAGCTGATACACATTCTCGGGAGCACATCAGATGGAAGCGTATTTGTTCTCGAGAGCGCCGCGCAGGTCGCCGAATCGGCATCGAGCATAGATAGCTCTGCCGCAAAGCTCAAATGGAAGCACTTTTTTGCAAGGCCGGTATTTGGGCGAGCTGATGAACGATTGCACTGCACGATTGGTACAGCCCGCTTTCTCGACACCCATCAGATGCTATACACTGTTCTTCAAACGAACGGGAAATCCTTGGATGGGCAACTTCTCGACTTTTCCGAACTTTTACTCTATGACTCCTTGTCCTACAGACTGATTGCATCTCAAACGATCCCAATAAAGAATTGTGCTGTCGGCCACGAGATTCACGGAAGCTCCACAAAAAGTCATCACTTCTTCTTTCACAGTGTGCGCGCCGAAATGCAAGAGAGACCCGAGGAACCGCGCGTTCGCGTTTTGCTCTATTCATCTGGATGTATGGCCATGGATTCTCTACGCAAACATCCTTTTCATAGCTCGGTGGAGAACTCCCAAGAAACAATTATCCGCTTGTCAGACAAAGAAAGTTCATCATCCACTGACATATCCATCTCCTTGGTGACCGCCCACGGCGCATTGGGATGTTTCTTGACTCAAGCACAAGATTTCCTGATTGCGCATTGCGTTTTTCAGTCAACAGTCGGACATCACCACGCATCGATGACACTTCACGCCACAGGGCACAGTGACGGTACAATCCAAGGAGTCGAACGCGTTTCTTCAAGTGAATACTTCATTTTCCTCTCATCCGGAGCCAGTATGGTCTGCACAGTTCACGATGATGGTGTTGTTCGCTCGATTTCCCTGCGTTCGTCAGAGCCTGTCGACGCAGTTCAAATAAGTACTCACGGAGTCAATAAATCGACTGACACCACCCAGCCGACGTTCCTCGCTCATGGGGGTCCACACCACACTCCATTGGTGCTCAACTTCCGTGGTGTCGATAGCTACGGCGAGACCATTGCGCATGCTCTCTGCGCACGTCAACCTTCCCACATTAGCCCAATCTTTTGCGCTGTTCGTACGGATTCAGGGGATGTCTCATTTGGGACCATCGATTTGTTCCATGGCGGATCGAATACAGTCCCACCGGAGGCGATCATCTATTTGCATGGCCGCCGCTTTGATGGGATGGCACTTGAGGGGCCAGAAAACACCCACTGGAAGCATTCACCTCGGCGACGATTTCTCATTTCACATGACTACTTGTTTCTGCTGAATAGCAGCGGCTATCTTTACAAGGTCAACATGACTGATGCGAATGTTCTGTGGAAGAGATTCGTATTGCCAGATTCCAATGGGAAGAATAGTGACTGGACCGCTTTTCTACATGCGGGCCCAGAAAGCATCTTTGTTGTTTTGGAACAGTCACGTGATGAGAAATTCCTACGAAGCGTTGTTGGGGTGAGTGTCGATAGTGGCTCCCTCGACCACCCTCCTCTGATTTTTCTCGACAAGAAGAGTGCACAATTCCATCGAATATGGGAATCAAATTCATCCCTCATGACGATTCTCTCCTTCAGAGGGTGTGGCAAATTCTCGACTGGAATTGTTATTTTCTTCGAGGATTGGAAACAAGTTTATGTCCCGTTTGTTCAGTTGAACACGGCACTCAGTGGTAGTGAATGTGCCATCGAGGAAAGAGACCATCATCAGCTCACTGTGCATATGCAGATTGAAACAGACCGAGCCATCGCAAGTTACTCGCTCGATCTTTGTCATTTTCGGCTTATCACTAGCTCGCTTTCGATGGAAATGTTCGTTCCTTTCGTCCACACGAGGCTTGCCTGGAGGTGTCCAATCGCGGAATGTGCACTCTACCACGTCCAACCCATTCACGGTGTCTCGGAGGTTCCAAACTGCGACGACCCGAGCAGCCTCCTTGGACCCCGAGATTCACGATACTTCACGCACGATGCGCTCCGTTTCATCGACGGAGGTGACGATCAGCACGGCCATCGTGTCTACCTCCAGCACCCGTTCGGTTCAGTACAATGCTTCTGGAGGATTCACAATGCAACGCTGTGGGTTCACCTGATAGATGGCTGTACTGGCGCAACCATTCACGTCGAAACCCACTCGGCCGTTGTGGGGGAGGTTTCCATGACAACCGCCGAAAACCTTGTCGTCTATAGCTTCGTCAGCGGGGAAGCCATGCGCCCTGTACTGGCCGTAATCGAAATTGTCCAACCGCTTTATTTATCGAAAGAAAGTACCGATCAACCACTCTATACGAAATCTCTTCCGTCGATCACCGACATCTTCCGAAAGGCACGCCAGGAACGATATGTTCACCCCTCCCAGTCTCCTCGGATATTCACATATCAACACTCTATCAGCGACCCCGTGGTGGGCATGGATGTGACTTCAACTTCTGGCGGGCACACGCCCAAAAGCGTTGTCATTCTCTTCTGGAATGGATCAGTTGTGCACGTTCCTCTTCATTTCCTTCGAGCGCCGACGGGCCGTGGCCAACTACGCACGCTTCCAGTGATTAACGTTGGGAGGGCACCAATGTTCGCATGCGTCCCGTCACAATACGAAAGCACAACGCGGCTTGTGTTCGTCGGTCCGGTGGTTGCTGTCCATGAGCTGTGCCCAGCGACGGCCTTTGATCGGCTGAACCCGGCCATGAATTACCTGTATGTACACGGGTTTGTTATTCTCAGTGTGACAGTGGCTTTCTGGATGCGTCTGCGCTTTGGCAAAGTGAAGCCTGCGTAGCTGCGAGAGACTGGCAGTATGTCTGATCGCCCTGAAGCTTTCTTATCCACAACTCTTTGTGTGGTGAGTTTCTCCTAACAACTCGAAAATACGTTGACCTCACGTGCCTTCCAGTAGTACCCGTAAGACAACATCCATATGAGTACAAATGGCCATGGAGTTTGCGTTTGGAGAGCCTGCAAGATAGAAGATTTTGCTTCCTGTGGGTGTGGTTTCTCACAAGACTTGCTGAGATATTCTCATCTCGCAAAACGAACCAGACTATGTTATCATAGTGCATGATGTAGAGTGTTTTTTTGAATCGGCTTCTTCACAAGCCGCGTTTCTCCCAAAAAGGATTTGCCGAAATTACTACGAAAGATTGTTCACGATTTACGGTGTAAACTATGCCAATGCTAAACAGTTTAAAAGTTCAGTACTGGGTCCTCATCACCTGGAGAAGAAAAGCCCGCGGTTCAACTTTGTCCAGCTTGCCTGCAACCGCGTGCTCTGCAAAGCGTTCGGAATGCCAAATGGCCAGATGAAGGGGTTCTAACCACAACGCGTTTTGTCTCGGCACATCTCCAATCGCGCCGAATGCTCAAGTAGAATGGCATTTCATCAACAAAAACCAAGTGGAATGCATCTCGCTTCCAAGGGGAGATTTGACACTCGTGACAAGCTACATTCGTTTCGTCATTAGCCGAAAGCTTCTCTGGAGACACCTTCTTGTAGGAATAGACAATTCCTCGAAGGTAAGAGCCGTACGGCAACGGGTGAGAACAACACGACGATCAATCATATCCACCAGATTCGCAATGTAGCAGTCCTGTCAAAACTGGATGAAATGGAATACAAGAAATACAGACATGTNATAAGAATCAGTCGAGAAGGTAGCCAAAATCCATGATTGTCGACACTCGCCACAAGTTTGTGGCTTGAGACTCGTCTTCTATGGAGTGATCATCACGAAAGGAATGTGGATAGAACGTGTGTGAAGTAAATCAATTCCATGGGGAAGAAACTCTATCGCTATAAGAATCAGTCGAGAAGGTAGCCAAAATCCATGATTGTCGACACTCGCCACAAGTTTGTGGCTTGAGACTCGTCTTCTATGGAGTGATCATCACGAAAGGAATGTGGATAGAACGTGTGTGAAGTAAATCAATTCCATGGGGAAGAAACTCTATCGCTATAAGAATCAGTCGAGAAGGTAGCCAAAATCCATGATTGTCGACACTCGCCACAAGTTTGTGGCTTGAGACTCGTCTTCTATGGAGTGATCATCACGAAAGGAATGTGGATAGAACGTGTGTGAAGTAAATCAATTCCATGGGGAAGAAACTCTATCGCTATAAGAATCAGTCGAGAAGGTAGCCAAAATCCATGATTGTCGACACTCGCCACAAGTTTGTGGCTTGAGACTCGTCTTCTATGGAGTGATCATCACGAAAGGAATGTGGATAGAACGTGTGTGAAGTAAATCAATTCCATGGGGAAGAAACTCTATCGCTATAAGAATCAGTCGAGAAGGTAGCCAAAATCCATGATTGTCGACACTCGCCACAAGTTTGTGGCTTGAGACTCGTCTTCTATGGAGTGATCATCACGAAAGGGATGTGGAGTTTGCACAGCAGAACATGATAAGGTTGTGATCTGTGCGGATGCACAACGGCCGTCGATAGGGTCGGCGCCAAAACAGAAACACGACGAAAGTTTGGAAGGCTCTTGGCTTCCCCCACGACGGGGTACTAGTCCAACCCACCACGAAGAGGTGGCCTTCCGTCGGGTCAGAAACCTGTTGATTGACACTTTGGCGCGTTATCAAGAAAGAACGTCAAGGTTGCGTTTTTTACCCCCAGGCTGGAAGCAGCCATGCGATCAGGACACTATCGTCGCTCTCAAGACGTGGTACAAATATCTGTATATGGAGGATGTGCGTTCACACTACGAGTTAAGCGATGAGGAGAATCTGGCAGCGAGAGCAGCAACATTGAGACGAGGCTCTCTAGGGGTCAATCATGGAAAGCCGGTCCATCTTTGAGACGCTGTGAGATATGTGAAAGAAGCGTGGCATAGTATTTCCACGAAAACAATTAAGAATGTCTTCAGAAAAGCAAAAATTATCAAGTTTGCAGAAGACGAACAGGCAACGGCTCGACTAAGCGGACATTTGCATGCAGTGAATGATGTAAGCGAACAAATTAGTGATCAGTCGATGGAGCATGAAGAAGCAAATGCGAATTCATTCGATATTTTTGCGCTTATTCGGGACGTCGATGGTCTTCGCCACATTACTCGAGATGATGTAGAGCAATACATCCACGATGCGGACTTCCCCGATTGATCGTGACCTACATCAGGATTCTATGCTGGAAAGTCATTGGTCGACAATAACAGTCACATCCACCAAATTATGATAAAATCATGATTTTGCTATTTGTAGGAAGTCAAATGCAAGTGAGAAAATATTCTGCCACAAAGAAGAATATCAAAATACAGCCACATCGGTGTGTCAAAAGTGCACCGTCCACGGTCGAAAAGGATAGTTTTCGCATGCATTGGGCATTTGTCTCCTATGGCAGCTCAGCGAGTGTTTGACAGATGCGGGATTGTCAGCGAGAAGCACGTTTTCGAGTAACATGCGAGAGTTTGGCTTTGGCATAAGACGCCCGCGGAATTTGTCAACCACTTGCGCTGTTGCTATTCCAACAAGTTACACACTTTCGCCTGAGAGAAAATGGTGCTGTATTCCACACTCTGCCCGCAGTGCACGCAGGGACTTTCCAGCATCCAGTTCTTTCTCCCACCAGCGATTCAGATACAAATTTCCAGCCGCACACCGATCGCCACCGCGAAAATCTGCCGACACTTTATGAATCCATTGAAAACCCTTCAAGAATGCACCTTTCTGACGCGAAACCGACTCGGTTGAATATGGTTGTGGAAGACCGTGAGAAGTCTCAGAGGCTCCGTTCGGGGTAACCTCCCCTCGAAGCGACTCGCGGATTTTTCGGCACACGCCTTGACGAATGCCAACCCCAACGACGGATAGCATCGTTGTCGGCAGTCGCGTTTGGGTCCATTCAAAGTACTTGAGTAAGCCTTCTTCGTATTCTGAAGAGCCGAGTCCCGTCAGAGCGTGTAGAAAGTCATGGACTTCGCGGTACCGTTGGAGAATATACACGAGGTCGTCAAATTCGTCCTGCGAAATGGCAGGACACCCACCAATTCGCTTGAAAGCGCAACTTTCTGCATGCGGTCTCCGCAGAAAACGCACAGGCGACCGTCCGCTCGGAAGAAATCCATTGCTCTTCATGTACTGCACGTATGACCCGGTGATAGTTTCCACGTTATTCCCCGCCGGAGATCGACTCCACTGGTCAAACATTTCATCAGTCACGAGCGGCTTGCTCTCCAGAATGCTTCTTCCTGTGCGATTTTGCATCATTCTTTGACGCATTCGTCGAAGCGCGCCCGTCGGAAATGCAGTCTCTGTCAGTGTCGCGAGCAAGTCACCTCGTGTGGGATCAAGGAGGACTCCAAGCGCAGATCCGCCCAAGAGCAAGGACCTTTGAAATATGGACAAGGAAACGATACCCTTATTCTTCATCTGTCATGGATTAAATTGTGGAAAGTAGTGATGATGGGTAGAAACAATTTGTCGTGAAGGAATGGACGCTCCGATTTTCCAAATGTTGAACCACCAAATCCAATAGGCAAGTCTCTATAATAATCCTCTTGAATGGCGTGGCCTCTTACCTTCGTCTCAGCTAGCCTGACTTATTCGAAAGCTCGAGACAAGGTTCCACTGGACCACAGATTTTCCGAGCCAAACTTTCATTGGATATTCTCTGTTTGACTGCCTCCAGCGAAGTGGCATTGATGGGATGTGACCGCATTTGATTGATCACAGACGAACTTCCAGACTCCAATGGTCCTCCACATAGAACAATCGTTTCTTTGCTCGTCACCAGCACTGTGCAGCAAAACCTCGCTGTCGTTACGTACTTTTTGCTCTCCAGCACTGGAAGTGGGTCAAGAAGGTTGTTCTCGACGAGGGATTTGGTCGCAGCTCCTGACTTTGCCTTCGATTCTGGAAACACTGCATCACCAAGGAAGGGGAAGGCCAAGAAATTATGCTTCACAATGACAAGGGCTTCATTGGCCGTTTTTGGTCGAATTGCTTTGCGATTGACGTTTCGCACAAAGATCGTGCTCGCGTGGTCGTCACTCGGCACGAGATCGAACATTTTGGGCTCCTCACGTTCAGTGACGTTTGCAATGTGTGTTGGGAAAGAGAACACATCCCGAGTGCCCACTTCTACGGATTTGTCAAGCATGCCGAACAAGACATCGACGTGATATATCTTATTCGCCTCAATCTCGAATTCATGCGCATCCCGAGATGAAGCCCCCAGAAGGGTGCGGTTGACGATTACGTTTCGGCCATTCAAGATGTACCGCTTCATTTCATGTGAAAGCGCGTTTGGTAGTACGCGTACATTGTACTTGTCAGCTACTTGTGACATGCAATCGGCGATCAGTTTGTTCGTATGCCCTGGGCGAAACTGTTGAAGAATAGCTGCCATGGCTTCTTCACAAGCGTGGATAAGAGCCAGCCTTCTGTAACTGAGCAAAGATATGTCTATTGAGGATTCTTCAGTAGCCTCCATATTGGCCTCCTCGCTTATCTTCTGTATCGGTGCAACGCAGAGCGTATGGCACGCCATTGTTGGATATCCATCAATGTGGCAGCTTATAGAGATCTTCACAATATCTCCTTCCTTGAGCTCTATGGATTCGTTTGATGATGAGAAATGGCACACGACCTGGTTCACAGAGACACAGGTTGGACAGCTAATGCCCTTTGCCAACGTGGATTGTGTGTACTGGTCGAGGGTTTTTGTATACACCTTTTCACAGGCACTTTGGATAAACTCATCACACGCAGTACATATTTCCTTAGTCATTGATCCCGGTTGACTGCACATGGATATAGCAACATTCAAGGCTTCTCTAACGATTTTTCCTGCAAGCGTATATTTTGTACGAACTTCCGGGTTCTCAATAGTCTCATCAGGCCTTTCATCGCCGACCTTCATAAAGGCATGTTTTGGCTTCACATCGATTTCATTTTCACGAGGCCGTTTGGATCGTCCAACCTGATCGGTCATGATAAAGCGAGATATTTTCTTGTAAAAAACACACAATTCCACGTAAACTTCTCCTTATCCGGAATGCTTCAATTTCGGTACAAAATTCACACTACTTGATGGGTATGCTACCGGGGGGTAATCCCATTTGCTGCTCTTGGTCACGACGCTCACGAGCTTCTCCGAGGAAAGAGTATACTTCGAAATATCGATCAACGCAACGTTTGATACAAGTGTTTTGTTCTGAAGATATTCCCATGATTTGCCCGTCAATAAGCGTATCAGGTTTGATTTTTGAGTCAAAACAGGTGCACCAACACGAGCGAACGGCACCGTTCGCGAAGTCACCCATTACAACCTGCTCCATCACTTGCTGTAAAATCATTTGTTTGTAGGCCATGTTTCGGACCAATGTAGGAAAACGGACGATGAAACGGCTAAACAATAGGTCTTTTCAGAAAAAACAGCTGAATTCAGTTTGTTTCTTTTAGGGGAACACTTTCTTCCGCAGAATGCTCGCAATGAAGATCAGCAAAGCGAACACGATGATTATATGAAGCCCTGAGAGAATTAATTCTGTACCAATACCGGAAGTAAGACAAAAGAAGCTCACAAAAATAAATAAGCGCTGTACGAATTCCGCATTTGTAGTTGAATCCGATGTAGCTTCAGTTCTCTGAGTTGCACTTGGAATGTTTGACGAAAAGAGGAGGTCAAAAATATCAACATGGTTCTGTGTCGGCCAGTGCGTACGTTGATGCATACTGTGAAAAACACCAGGGTTGAAGGAAAAGAAGCCGTGGCTACCCATCGGGAAGTCGAATCCCATCGGCTGAAATCCCGGGTATTGGGGAAAGCCATAGTTGGGAGACCCATCCCCCTCGGCGGTATGAAAGCTGGAAGGATTAAAATCGTACATCTGTCTTTGTTTCGGATCTGAAAGCACTTTATACGCCCTACTAATCCGCTTAAACCTTTCCCCGGATTCTACAGTTTCACTCGGGTTTCGGTCAGGATGAAAGCGTAGGGCCAACTTTTTATAAGATTCACGAATCTCATTTGTGCTTGCAGATTTCCTAACCTCCAATTCTTCGTAAAAACTTAAAACTTCTTGGCTTGACATGGTTTTGACTCTTTGTAGCAGCTATGCACGTTTCATCACTTGGAAGAATAATATAAATAAAAAATATGTCTTCACCAGTTCTGTACTTTCATTATACTTTGCTATAATACTACTTAACATGCTTCACCGAATCCTCATCTACTTGACCAGGAGCTCTTCAGAAAGCTTTTCCTTCGTGCTGATCTTTCCTTAGCCATTTTTTTCTGCATAGAAATTACTTTCCCCCCTAGTTTTATCGTTTCCTTTTTCTGCTTCGATTTTCCACGTGTTTCTTCTATGCGGTGCTTTGCCATAGCTTCACTGTCAATCATCGCATGTATGTCGTTCATTTTTACAGTCCGCATAGTTTCACTTTCAGAAGTAATCTCGTTCTGTTCACCATTCTTCCTGTTTTCCTCTTCTTCGCGTTCCCGTCGCAGCCGTAGCTTTCTTCGTTTACCTTTTATTCCCATAACGAAATAATAATTTATATTTCCCTAGATAACAACTTAAAGTAAGAGAAAATGCGTCAAATTGATTTCCCTATGACATCATAGCATTGTGATAAAGCTTTGATCCGATAAGATTTCCTGAAAGATTTTTCCTCCCGCAAAGCGAATTTTTTAGTTCCTTCTTAGCACCGCTTGATAGTCTTTATAATCAAATGCTGAATATATTAGAGTCTTTTTCCATCACCTCTTTACCCTAAAAAATGACCGACTACAAAGTGAAAGATATTACCTTAGCAGAGTGGGGCCGAAAAGTTATTTCACTCTCCGAGGCAGAAATGCCAGGATTAATGGAACTCCGCAAGGAATTCGGCACAACTAAGCCTCTCAGCGGTGCCAAAATTGCCGGCTGCCTTCACATGACCATTCAAACGGCAGTACTGATCGAGACTCTCAAAGAGCTTGGTGCTGAGATCCGATGGGCTTCATGCAATATTTTCAGCACTCAGGACCATGCGGCCGCAGCTGTGGCCCAAGCTGGAGTTCCAGTTTTTGCGTGGAAAGGAGAGACCGACGAGGAGTATGACTGGTGCATCGAGCAGACAATCAAAGGTTTCAGCGGGGACGGCAAGCCCAACATGATTCTCGATGATGGTGGCGATCTGACAAACCTAGTTTTGGACAAACACCCAGAAATCTCTGCAGGTGTATACGGCATCTCTGAGGAAACAACTACCGGAGTGAAAAACCTCTTCAAGCGAGTGAAGAGCGGTGGCTTGACCATTCCAGCTATTAACGTGAATGACAGCGTTACCAAGTCCAAATTCGATAATCTCTATGGCTGCCGTGAATCTCTTCTGGATGGTATTAAGCGAGCCACTGACGTTATGATTGCTGGTAAAACTGCCCTGGTTTGCGGGTATGGTGATGTTGGCAAAGGTTCCGCGGCAGCGCTGCGCAATTTTGGCGCCCGCGTCATCATTGCCGAAATCGATCCCATTAATGCGCTTCAGGCATGCATGGAAGGGTACGAGGTCAACACCGTGGAGAACGTTATCGGAACTTGCCACATTGTGGTGACTTGCACCGGAAACGATGACATCATTCGCGCAGAGCACTTCTTGATGATGCGCGACAACGCCATTCTTTGCAACATCGGTCACTTCGACACCGAAATCCAAGTGAAATGGCTCAAAGAGAATTGCGTGTCACATGTCGAGATCAAGCCCCAAGTTGACCAGTTTCTCTTGTCCAACAAGCGATCTATCATCCTTCTCGCAGAGGGCCGATTGGTGAACTTAGGGTGCGCCATGGGTCACCCATCGTTCGTTATGTCGACCTCCTTCAGCAACCAAGTCTTGGCTCAAATCGAATTGTGGACAAACCGAACCACCGACAAGTACCCACGTGGTCTGCAGAGCGAAGTCTTCTTTTTACCAAAAGAGTTAGATGAGAAGGTTGCCAGAGCTCATCTGCCCGTCCTGGGAGCCAAGCTTACAACCCTTCTCCCGCACCAGGCTCAATATATCGATGTTCCCGTCGAAGGACCTTTCAAGCCCAACCACTACCGGTACTAGAAAGCGCTGAGCTACTTTAGAATGAATATATGAAGATGAGCATAGAAATCTCACGTATAGGTTAGAAAGCGAGTTATAACAGAGGACGTATACAATCACGTTAAAAATGCAGCAGATGTGTTTCCCGCAATGTCATATTCACTTTATTCCTCTTTCAGTTGTGATCTCAATGTTTGCGTTTGCCTTGGTCCAACGGCCACTTATCATAACCACATTAAGGTTGATGTCCTCCACTGGTAGACACTGGACTGACGACGATGAAAGGAAAAAAGAGAAGATTATCGACGCATACAGGGCATATTGGGAACATATACGGTTTCGCAAAGGCTGGGCCAAGCCGGCATTTCTTTACGAAGATGTGAGAATACCGATGGATATAGCAGCGGAGTACGTCGTACAAATCCGAAAAATTCTCGACAAACGAAGTCCTGGAATGAAAATGCGCATGATCGACGGAAACGCTCAACAGTACTTGCAGGGTATCACTGAAAAAGATACTAGGGTAGAGACCTTCATTCGAGACATTGTGCACTCATCGCTGAAAGACGCGACGGGATATGTCGAGAGATTAGATAAGAAGCTTGTGGATAATTTTCTTGCACAGATTGAAATATCTGAACTTTCGCCTGCACAGAATAAGCTCTTGCGGTCCAAAATGCAGCTCTGTATTTCCGAGCCTTTTCCCATTGACTCTGCGGAAAGAGCAAAGTAGGGTTTATTGGGTGATTTTGATGCATGTGCATCAGGCTTGGTGGATACTACGAGAGTCGACTCCACATTGCACCAGGAAAGGCATTTGATCGTCCACCAGTGTGAATCATTTCGCCGAGACTATTTTCTGCTCGCTTACAAATCTTCTACATTTCTGCCTCTTTCTCTCTATTGCTCGACGCATGCCCTTTATTAATGTTCAATTTCACACCCCACTGTCACTTTCCATCGAAAAAGCGCTTCAGGAATACGTCAAGCGTGATAAGAAACCTTTTACGAGCCACCTGTGGGGAACGAGGCATTTTTTCGAGAAGCACTCGGCCATTCGAGCAGGGGAAACTGGCTATCAGGTGGTCGAGAAAATCACAGTTCTTCCGTTCATTTTGATGGCCCACAAGGACCAGGAAGCACTCATGCACAACTATGATCCATCCGTGCAGCTCAAAAACACCGCGATATCACACCAAAAGTATCTTCTTTTCCATAACTCCAGATGGAAGCATGTGCAATACACCTCACAGAGACGTATTCTCGATGCACTCGTCGAGAAAACGCGTGACTTTATGCAGCAACACGATAGTAATCCCCCTGAGCTTTCAACCCTCTTTATTGCGGAGGATGAGGTGGCTGATAGGAGAATGCATGTGCCACCGAGGGACATCTCGGCCACATTGCCACTCTATACTTCATCGGAGTGGATGAACGTCGAGCAAACAACGTATACGGCCGCTCAACAGACGCTGATTCAGAGGGATATCGCGGATGGAAGATCCGAGAAGCGAGACGAGCTGCATGCCAGGGGCCGCATTACCGCGGGGTCCATGCGAAGAGGTGACATTTCGATACTTGCATTTAGCCAAACGCTCGACGCTTTCTTCGTGTGCGATCGCCCTCAGCCGAAAGAACAGAAGAAGAGTCTCGGGAAAGCTGGAGGGAATGGTTCCAAGCAATGGAAAACATGGAAAAAGCGACCGACATTTTCCAGTCGACCATCTGCGGTGGGTAAAGGTTCACAGTTCAGTCAGCATGCGTACTCTATGGAACGATCGCAGAAGAAAGCTCAACTACCCATGTGGGAGTTTGGCGATCCCTTGGTCGATGAAAGCAGCAGTTCACCGACCTCTCTTGGCTCAGATGACCCGAAAACCGATGGGGAAGATATTTCGCATGGAACGTTTTTAGAGAATGGCCCATCACCGACAGATCCTTCCGAGTCCGAATTTGGCTTTTGATTCCAAATTTTTTCCTTGCAACAACATGTAGTATATTGACCAAAGAGCTCCCAGAATCGGACTTTTGCTTGCACCACTTGCTTCGTCATTCGCAATGTCCCAAAGACTTTTCTTGCACTAGACGAATCATCTTTTCCGTGTTTTTTTTGCATATCCATCGACAAGCCATTTTCATCTATTATTCCTGTTCGGAAATGTTTGCCTGGATCCGAAGGCTGAGCTTTCGACAGCAGATGGCGATTGCGTTCACAATCAACTTTACCATCGGGGTGTGCGGCGAGCTGGTCGCCCTCAAGACAGGCGCATACGATGTCATTGTGGCGAACAAAACGGAGCGTCGCTACTTGATCGACAAGAAGGTGTATGAGCTCAGGCAAGACATTGAAAAGTGGACTCTTGAGGATGCGCGAATCGCCGAGCGAAAGAAGCACATTATTGGATAATGGACGAAGATACTGTGTATTGAGATGGAAAGTCTGTCTCGGGAATGACATTGTCAGATTTCCACTTTCCATGCGTCTTTTTTTCCTGCGAGATGAGTTGAAGAGCCCATTGAAGAGATGAATCGCGAAATTCGGCAATTCCATTTTTTTATTACCCCTTCCCTTTCTGAACGTTTCAAAACCTGAACAAATGCTTCGAACTGAGTATGAGCTTGATCGCATCGTTGGCGGAGGATTTGCGAGTGGAAATATCGCTCTCCATGAAGACATTGAGAATAAATCGTTCAACCTTCTCTCCGCCACGGGGAATCGAATTGCCACACACGACTTGGGCACACTTCGAAAGGACACCGATGGAACTTCGCTTCTCCCCGGCGCCGGCGGAAGCACCGTGTCATCTTGGTCGAGCTATCAGAATATTGTCTGTTTTGATGTGACGCCAGGTGCTGCTCTGGAGGGAACAACCCCTTCGGATCAAATGATTGTTGTCGTGGATGAGAAAGGCTTCGGATTATTCGCAAACCTCACGAAGGATATCTCGCTGGAGACTGTCATGTTCCATCCGACGACGTGTGTTGTGCGGTTTTCGCATCCTTGGACGAGTGACGCGAGTGAAAGCTCCAAGCCAGCCTACGCGTCCAACGTATTGGCCCAAGACAAGCCACACGTCCCATCGGGCACAATCGCACAGTATTACCTCGCCGTTGGAACGCAACTCGGCGAAGTCAGCATCTATTCCACCCCGCTCGATGGTATGCTCAAATACCGCTCCATTCGACTGCTGAATCGCTACCGTGCAGTGTTTAGCAGATCTGCCTGTACTTCTATACGGTGGATTGGAGGCAATGACTATGTTTTAGCCAGTGGGGGAGACGGAACGGCGCGGCTCTTGCCACGAAATAAGATTTTTGAAGACAGCACCGAGGAGCAGACCGAGGGATCGGCCCCGAAAGGCGGGCGAAAGCTCATCGCCACCTTTGCGGCACAAAGAGGCGCAGTCGTCGGGGCGTATTTCGTCTATACACAGGAAAAGTGCCCGGCAGTTCTACTCGTGACGGATTGTCGAGTTGCGGCCTTGTGGAGCATAAACTCGCTGCTTCAGAAATCAGAGGTGGAAAAATGGAAGCACGACGCACGGAAATTGCATCCACTGGAGCAACAGCAGCTCACTGATGAGTTGAAAGCGATTGATGCGACAGCCGAAAATGAGCTCGTCCAGCACTATTGGGACCGGAAGTGGAAGGGTTCCTTGCGGTCAAAGGCGATGGCTGATGACACCGTCGAAGAGGTTCTCCATGGAAAAGTCTTCTCAAGCGCCTTCTCGGACGAAGGCAAAATACTCGTCGTTGGGCTATCGACTGGGGCCCTGGCGATCTTTCGGCTGGACATGGGCTTTTTCAATGACTCGATGAACGTCGCCACTGACTCCCCCCTCACGTGTCTCCACGTCGTGTCAATCTCATGCCATCCACTCTCCTCCCTTGAAGTGAGCGCAAACGGCAATCTCATCGCCCTCGGCATTCCAAACGCCCAATCTCTCATGGTCTATGACTGGCGACGGGAGCTCTTTGTCTTCACCCGGCAGGGGCACATGAGTACACGGGACGGGTTCGGCAGCTCCATGCGCAATATGATATCAAGCTTGGCCTACACCAGCGACGGAAAGTTCCTCTTGACTGGCGGAAACGACGGACGAATCAAGGTATGGGACGCCGAGAGCGGCAAGTGCATGCACACCTTTCTCGGATCTGCCCTGAAAACCCCCAGTGATAAACTTTCAGAGAATACCGAGCGGGAATTCACTCCATACATCGCAGCTCGCGTGGTTTCTATCATTGGCGGATCAAACTCGAATGCGTTCTTTTCGCTCACATCAGATGGCGTCATCCGTGGGTATGATATCGCCAAAGCGCGGTGCTTTCGGATCTTCCAGGTCCGCGAGGAAGTTCTCGTCGCGGAGCCACTGGAAGGCAACCCGATGGGGGAAGACGCCGCCGAGCCACAGCGGCCCAAACTCGTGCCCAAGATTATTTCCGTCACGCCAACCTTCTCATGCATGGCGCTTGACCATAGCGAGGAGGTGCTCGTCGCCGCGACGGATTTCATCGCGAACTCGCTCGACCCCGTCGCCAATGCGCAGTCTTCGTATTACATCTACGTCTTCTCCACGCAAACCGGTGCCGTCATGGAATTTCTCAGCTCTGGCCATACGGCGCCAATCACAGCCATCAATTTCCACCCGTCTGGCGTGTTTTTCGCGACAACCTCGTGGGATGCATCGGTGATCGTATGGAAGGTCTTTGGGAGTAAGGAGGACGGGGATGGATATTCATTCGCTCCCAATGGGTTTGGAAGAGCCTATGAGAAAAATCGACTCCGGCCAGTCATCATCGAACGCATTTCGCTCAACACCGAGTGTTTATCTGTGGAATTCGCCGACGATGGACGTAAGATGGCTGTTCTCACGCGAGACGGAGAAGTCCACGTCATTGCCTGTGAGCGTGTCACCAACGTGGGGTTCAACACCGACGATGAAGTATCGCCATCCACCACCGCGCCAGCCGTCATCGAGCCGTGGGAAATCATTACCTCATGGAATGTCCGTCGAGATGCCGAAGGGGGCTGGATACAGCGATCCAAAGAGACGTCCATGGTGCCGACCATGACCGAAAATCGCAAAAATTACTACTCCAGCGGGAATGTCAATCCAATCGTCCGCAGGGATTCACATATTGCCCATTTCGACTGCATGCGCTTCACGCCAAGCTCCGTCGGCCTCCTGCTCGCGGGAAAAAATTCCCGGTGGATTGTCTTCTATCACGTTATCGCCGGATCGGGCACGACAGGCACTGGGGGCGGGGTGCTTCTCCGAAAGTGGAATGTCAGCAGCAATCGCTCGATCGCTGGGAACATCGAGCTCTACCCCTGGCGCACCCGACGAGGCTCGGCGATCGCCGCTTTAGGCAGCAGAGAGGATCCGGACGACTTCTTGCCAAATGTAGACTACCTTGAGGAAGACAGAGAAAGGCAGTGGATTGGCCACGCCGGGAAACGACCTGACAGAGGCAGTGGGTCCGGTGAGCGGTACGCTTCAAAGTTTCACACACAAATTCACAATCGACAGGAGAGAGAGGACGAGAACATCGGCGTGCACACGCTGCTCTTCTCTAGAGGCGGTGACGAGTGGGCCGCTGCGACTTCCACTGGC